>KK120948.1:63121-89762 GCA_000611955.2 Stegodyphus mimosarum
AAAAAATATTATAAAAAATAATAAAAATAATAATCTTCATGAAAAATATTCTTTTAAATAAATTCAGAATTTTAAAAGATTTTTTTCGTCAATCCAAGAATTAAAATTTTGCGGATATCTCAACAACAGCGAAACCTTTGTTTTCATTTTTCTTTATTATTTTCTCAATTTTAAAAATTTCATCTTTTTATCATATTCAAGCATTTTTTTGATAAAAAGTTAATTTAATTTCTTCATTCTTTAAATTCTTTAGTATATAAATAGGAGGATAAGTGTTTAAAACTTCGAGAAATAATAAAAATCTTTCCTGTGAATGTAGATAGCTGTAGATAATGTAGATAATGTCATAAACCTTACTAAAAGCAAGTTTAAATTTAAGAATTCAAACTGCATTGTCGATTTTAAATTTAAGTGTTTTAATTCCTACACAATTATATAAATTCTTATAAGCTACAGCTTCATTATCTCCATCAGATTCTTCCACAGGTGTCAGTTCTGTGGAACGATGAATTGTTATAATTTTTAACTAATTCATCTAACATGTCTTTATGTGTTTTAGTTCCGTTTGCATAGAAATATTTCCTAATCTCTTCATTCAAACTTTTATTAAATCTTTCGATTACAGCACATTTAATTTCCGCATTTTTGCAGTAAAGCAACGAATATTATTGTCCTTAAACAACTGTTAAGCATTTTTATTGAAAAATTCTGCCCCTTTCTTGGTCTGAATCCTCACGGGAATTCGTACTTTCTCAAACGCATTTATAAGCTTTTCTCTAGGGAAGTAAAGGGAGTATTGTAATCGCGAAAAGATTCAGTACCACACTTCAAAGAAAATATCCATTTCAAGCACTCTCAAAACCATTTCAACGATGTTTTTGAGTGACATTTGTGCGTACCGAGAAAATAATGGACTGTTTTTGCCAAAAGGGTTTGTAAAATGGATTCAAATAAGACTTTTTCTTGATGTATGCAAGTATGCACGTATGTATGTATCTCATATAATTCAAGAAAGAGTAGCCGTAGAACGTTCAAATTTTGTATATGGAACTACTATCACGTTTAGTTGTGCACTTCCTTTTTTCGCTGTAATCGGCTGAACCAGGTTCACATAAAAGCATGTATATTCCCACTCTGTTACTTGGCTCGGTAAACTCCGTTATTCTATTCTTATGTGTTGGAATTTGTGCATGTTTTGCTTTAAAAGTGATTGAATCATGTGATTTTTATGTTCCGATTAAGGTATTTATGCCTTTAGTTAATCTACAGTTGGTAATAGTTGCAGAATTATCAACAATTTAAAAGTGGTGAGTTAATCCTAACATCCGCCATTTATTTACATTTGGAACTCGGTAGAATAGTCAATTAAGTCAGTTTCTTCACCTTCAATGTCTTTTCAGAGTGGGCCCACAAATTGTCCTGTGCACCCAAAAATCTACCTTTCTAACCGCTGACAGAATTGCTTGTTTTTGCGTAGAAAGTCATTTAATTGTTAAAAAAATTGTTTTAATTCTTTCTGTTTTTCTGTTTTTTATAATTTTTAACGAAGATGTTATGAGTTCTTACGTAATTTTGCCGTGCCGCGAAGTGAGAACTGAATTAATTGAATGGGTAATACACCTGTAATGAAATTTGTGGATATAAATTTAAATGAAATGCAGCAAAAAATTGTATAATTTAATAGGCCATACAAGGAAGTCATGTGGTGTCCACATCCGATTTTTTAGTTTATGGGAAAGGTTATGCGTATTTACTAATACAATCAACCACAGCTAATAAATAAGTTTTTCTTTCGTTATATTTTACTAAACTGCTTTAAAAATAATAAATCGGCTTTCCGCTAATCAACAATACTAGAAGCATATTCTTCTCCTTCTAAAACTTCTAATGAGTTGTTTTTAATTTGCATAAACATATTCTTCACGTAAAAGGATTTCAATTTCTCTTTCAGGCATTTAGTTTTCTTCTGCAGTTCTTTCAGACTACAAAAGCCTGTTTTAGGATTATGATAGAAATCTTTTAAGATCTTTTTTTCTTTTTCTTTTGACAAGCCATTTAGGCTAAAAATGTACTTTTTTAAGAGCCACAAATTTCGCAAATGCCTTTCATTATTAGAATGATGTTTTTAGAAACGATTCCATGCGAGTTTTAATTTTTACTTTTACTTCTTTGTACGAAGTAAAGCAAGTATTGTAATCAGGAAAAATACTGGGTATCATATCTCAACGAAAATATCCATTTTGACCGCTATCGAATGCAATTTAACTCTGTTTTTGTATGACATCTACACATAAGGACAGAATAAAGACCGCTTTTTTCCACAACGGGTTCCAAAAAGGATATAAAACTGTTTCAGAGGAGACTTTTCCCTTGATATACCTACGTATGTATCTCGCATAACTCAGAAACGAGTATCCTCAGAAAGTTGAAATATTATATATAGGGCTGCTATAATGTGAAGTTGTGTACCTCCCGTTTTGGTTGCAATTGGCCGCACCAAAGGTATATATATATATATATATATTCTGTTTTTCAGCTCAGTGAGTTCAGATTTTTTCTTCTTACATGTTGGTAAATTGTGCACTTTTTGCTTTAAAAATGATTGAATTATTATGATTGATTTTTTTTGCGCTTTTGCAGCTGATGATGGTGGTTCGGTAAAACCATCGAAACTATCCTGTGAAAATTTGAAAATATAACGCTGATTTTTTTATGTTGGACTTCTCAATTAATGTGTTGTTCTTATGTTTCGGTTAAGGTTTTTTTCATGCCTTTAGTTAATCTGCATACAACAGCTGTAGAATTATCAACAATTTTAAAGTTCTTTAAGTGCGGCTAAGACTAATTTTACCATAGCAGCCCTATTTGTTTACATTAGAAACTTAGCAGAACAGTGAATTAAGTCTTCCTGAACCTTCAGTGTCTTTTTACGAGAGGGGCCAAAAGGACATGTTTAGTTTGGTGCACAGAAAAATGTGCCTTCTTGCCTGCTGGCCGAATTGCTGTTTTTGCGTAGAAACTCTAAATTTAATTGTAAAAATTGTTTTTTAATTGCTTTAACTATGCTTGGTGTTTTATGTTTTTCTATATCTTTCAATTTTTAATGAAGTTATTTTGAGGTTTTATGCATTTTTGCCTTGCCGCGAATTGAGACTGAATTAATTGAATGAGAAATCTATCTCTAATGAAATTCGAGGAAACATGTTAAAATGAAATGCAATAGAAGATGCGCATAGTTAATTATTCCTTACAAAGAAGTCATGTGGCGTCCTCATCGAATTTTTTTCTTTGCATTTCAAACAAGATCTCAATTCAAATATCTTTTCTGCTTCTATATTAAGTCTAACAATCCCTCTTTCTGCTCTTTCATGAATTGTGAGTTTTCGAATAGCTTCTAAATCTTCTATCATATTTTTATCACAAA
This sequence comes from Stegodyphus mimosarum, assembly GCA_000611955.2. NCBI lineage: Eukaryota > Metazoa > Arthropoda > Arachnida > Araneae > Eresidae > Stegodyphus > Stegodyphus mimosarum. The sequence continues at coordinate 66,546 of KK120948.1, forward strand.
CATTGTTTCTAGTCTGAGTATCACTATTTTTTAAATAACATATATCATGTTTTATGCTACTTCATCTATTCTATTTATAGGCGAAGACCATTGTTTATAAATTAAATCAGGAGCTTCAGGATTTAATCTCGTTTTACGCCATAAAAGTTGCATTCCAGACCCTACAAACTAATTCCTAGGTAAATCCATTTTAAAGGACGAATTGGTAATGAATTTATTAATGACACTTTTACCTTTTTACTTCGTTATACGAAGTAAAGGAAGTATCGCAATCATGAAAAATTTCGGGTACCATATTTCAACGAAAATAACCATTTTGGCAGCTATCGAATGCAATTTAACGATGTTTTTGCGTGACATCTGTACGTAAGGACAGAATAAAGGACTCTGTACTTACGTATGTATGTATCTCGCATAACTCAAAAACGAATAGCCTTAGAACTTTGAAATTTTGTATATAGGACTGTTATAACGCGCATTGTTTGCTTTAAAAATGATTGAATTATGTTGTTTTTATCTTTCGGATGAGGTTTTTATGACTTTAGTAAATCTGCGTGCAAGATTTGTAGAATTATCAACAATTTAAAAGTTGTTTAATTGCGGCTAGGCCTAATCATTTTTCCCATGGCAGCCATATATGTTTACATTTGAAACGTAGGTTAATAGTGGATTTCTTGCCAATCTAGAGAATCTAAGCTTAGCAACAACAAAGATAACGCCTTCTTTTATGATTTCGAATTAAATCATGCTTATTCTATCCTGGAATGTATTTGAGGAAATAGCGTTTAAAATTTACTTCGCAATTTTTAATATAGATATTTTAAGTTTTTATGTATTTTTGCCCTGTCGCGATGTGAGAACTGAATTAATTGAATGAGAAATACTGAATCGTCTGTGATAAAAAATTTCTTTTTTATTTGTTAAATTTCTTTCATACATCATTTTAGATTCATTTTCATTTTAGATTTATTATAGTATTTGAATAGAAAATGTGGCAACAATTAGATAATTCATCACATGATACAGTTTTTGTGCATTATAAGTTATAAAATGAATGAAATGTAACGCTGTTAAGTGAGCCTAGCGGCAGAGTGTCGCTATGGTAAATAAATACAGTGAATTTTAAAGAGTGCATTTATTCTATAGTGGTTTATGCGCTATCGACGAAGTACATTTAATTCAATCCAATAAGTTTAAATGAAATGCAAGAGAAAAGACGTATAATTTAATATTCCGTACAAGAAAGTCATGTGTTGTATATCAGATTTTTTTCATTTATATAGCATATTTTTAAGTAGCCATTGATTTTTTCCCAGATACGTTTCTTTTAGGAAAAATTTAAAATCTTTAGTAAATTTCTCCTCTTTTACCAAACCTTGTTCCTCTATCAAGGTTTTACTTTCAGAGAATTTAACAAAGATTTATAAAATTTATAATTATGCTTGTATTTCTCTTTTCTTTGTGAAACATTTAACGATGCATCTAGGATTTCCATTATCCCTGTTACAATACTCGATGCAGCAAAATTTCGAATAAGGAACTTGCACAAATGAAGAAAATTTTAGACTCTAAGAACGATAAACTGAGATCATTATAAACTTTGGAATTCTTTCGGTAAACGCAAAACCAAATCTCCAATTTCTTTTGCAGTTATATAGGGTTAAACATTTTTCTGTGTCTCATTTTGGGATTTTAAAATTAAACATTGATAAAATCAGGGAGTTCTTTAATGAATCTATTGTATATTATTTAGTTAAATTTTTCTCTTGTTAATTTCTCTCCAATTTCTCTTCTCATATGGAACATTTCTTTTCCTTTTAAATTTTAAAAGGGGCATTGCTTATTGTTGATCCTTATTTCTTTAAGAAGACTGTAATAGGCCATATGAATAAATGAAGGACATGTTTTTGTTTCTGCCTGATAAGTACGCTGTTATAACACTTGTCTAATCTTCTACAAAATATTCATTCCATACAATTCTAGTCTTTTTATTCGGATCTAAATTTTCGAGCTACGCAAATTCTTTTAAGTCATCCGTTGCAAAGAATATTTTGTTACATTTTTAATATTTTTGTAACAATTCTTTTTGTAACTTCTTATCGGTTACAAAATTTATGATACCTTCTTTTTGAATATCATCGACTCTTAAATTTTTTAATTAAATCTGAATATTTATCTTCAAAAATAATTTTAGTACTTATGTATAATAAATACGTCGCAATTTAAAAGCTTCCGAATTCATTAAAACATTTATTTACCTCGATCCAGATTCTTCAGCAATCGCAAGCCTGAAAAGGTGGGTGGGCGTAGGAGGGTTTTGATTCCGGCCTACAATCTTTTCTTCTTTGTCATGATTTTTTAATTTTATTATAAAAAGAGAAATAATTTTTTTTGTGATGAAAATTTTATTTGATTATAAATGAACATTATTAGAAAAACTAAAAAATAAAGAAAAGCTTGCAAAAGAATTTAAAGCCATGAAGATACAAAAAGAAATCAAGCTCAATACTTAAGAAATAAATTTACACAGAAAACTGAAATTCATTCAGTTTCATATGATACAGAAAGCAGTACTTATGAAATAAAAGAAAATTCCATCTAAATCGTAAACGGTATCGAAAAATGTCTGATGTATGATTTGAATAAAAACTTACATATTAGTTTTTAGAAGAAAATAAATTAGATCTATGTCTAGAACTGTTTGCTACTCTTATCAAAGAAATCATGGCGTCAATTATTGAAAAAGACCAGTGATTTAAAGACAAGATTAGGTAAAGAAAGAGGCCAACTGAACAGTCTTATTTATCGGGCTGAAAATTTGACTGAAGCAGAAATTAAAGAAAAGCAGTAAACTGCAGAGGATAATGATAAGATAGAAAAATTGTTGAATATGTATTTGGAAAGATATAAAACAAGATTTAACACGAGTGACTAAAACGAAAACTTTTATGTATATAAACGACATATTTGGTTTTAAATTCAAAAGGTAAACCAGAAGAATTCATGGTTGAATTATCTCATCCGTTTATAATTAAAAAAACTAGCACTCAAGGGATTCACTACGTTTGTTTCTTGATACAATATGAGTGAAAATAACGGGACTTTTAAATACTTTGATAGATTTTACCGGTTCTACTTCATAATTCTGTAGAGACATTAGGTTATTTCGGAAGCAGGAGGATGAAAAAGGAGCAACGCCTTTGCCGGGAATCGAACCACGGATCTCTGGGTTACGCGTCGAGCTTGCTGACTACTACACTACGAAGGCATGCGAAGAAGACGGGAGAAATATTTTATATACTTCTCTTTTTAAAGAGGACTGGGGTTTAGGGGCTCCAGTCGCCAAATCGTGGTAGTGGAGAATCATCATCCACCATCTGTTCAGGCGCCAGTTGTAGAGAATTTCTGAAGCAGGAAAGTGAAGAAATGAGCAACGCCTTCGTCAGGAATCGAACCACTGACCTTTCGGTTAGGCGCCGAGCTTGCTGACCACTATACCACGAAGGCATGCGAAGAAGGCGGGAGAAATAATTCCAAATGAAAATTTCTTAATTGTAGAGTTTAGTACTTACTTCGGAGATTATTTTTTTAACAACTTTAAAGAAAATAGATAAATATGAGTCACTTACACAGGTTGGTATTCTAGGAACTAGATCAAGATATACTATCAACTAACTGAACGATAATAAAATAGATTTATGTATAACTAAATAGATTTATGTTTAAATAAATAAAATAATAATAATATAAATAAATAAAATAGATTTAATAGGTAATAAAATAAATTTATGTTTAACTACACAAAATATTAGGATTTGAAGGCAAAATTTAGGAAGAATACGAACAAGAAGGAGAATGTACCGGTGACGCAACGAACGGAAATAAACAATCTCTAACTTCACATCGATATTGTGAAAAGGTATTTATTCAATAATAAAACATCGGATGTTAATTTCTCGTATACAAGCAAATACTTACCTCCAAGAAGCCAAATTGTAGAAATATTTGATAAGCCTACATTTTTTAATGTAAAACATTAAGCAGTTAAGAGCATTGCTATGGAAATTACAAATCTAAAGAGTACGTTATTAAACCTGTACACGTAAGAAGTGTAATACAATTTAATATTTGAATTTGAAATGAAGAAAGGGGAGATTTAAAGAAACTTAAAATTTATTGTTAAATCTTTCTTACATATAAATGTTTCATCATAGATATTATAGAAAGAGTAATGAATTCCAAAACTCCAAAGAGAAGAGAGTTTTCAGCCCATAGGAGCGTTAGCTCAGAAGTTCTATTAATTTCGTTTCGTCATTTTCCGTCTATTCATTACAAATGTCCGTATCACATTTCAGACTGTTGCCACGAAATTATATCGCCCTGTGTTATATATAAAGAAATTAAATAATGAAGAATCTGTATAAGTATATATAATTTCTCGCACTGTGATAAAACAACGGTACCTAAAGCCATTAATCCTAACTTAAATTGAACAGCGTAATTCTTCTCCAAATTTGGGCATCTGGAAGCCCAAATTTGGATTTTTTTAATATCTACTAGCCGCTGCGCGGCCAGCCTTCGTCTGGCTTTTAAGTGTACCGGAAAAATGCCTAAAGAGAACACCAAACATTAAATTTGAAAACTGCACAGAATTTTACTCTGCATAACAATTTTATCGAAAAAGAAACAAAGAACAACGTTAAAAAAATTCAGTTAAAAATGCATTACGTATAAAAAGCATACAATGAAATAAGCAATATCCCTTAATACAAATATTAATCATCCTAATAAATAAATTAACCAACTTCCTGCTGCCTTCTCTAGGCAAACGTCCAGTATCCAAGAGAAACATTAAATTTAAAAACAGCACAGAATTATCGCCCTCATTTTTCCGTGCTGATATCAGCAACAATGGCTGTGTGCCATTGTTGTTCATATAATGAGAGAAAATTATCAATTTGATACTATTTCATCTTGTCTAGATGCATCTTGTGTACCAGATTTCATAGGCCTGGGTCTATTAGCTTACGCGCAGTACGAACGAAAGACACCTACACACACAGAAAGACTCGCCCTTTTAAATATAGATCTATAAATTAATTAAACAATTTACCTTTGCAAAAAGAAACAATCTTTCAATTTCTTAAACTGTTCAATAGAGTAAAATCTCGCTTTGCTAAAGCCCATTATGTCTTAAATGGACGCGATTTCGTCAGAAAACACAAAATTAAAAAAAAAAATCTAATTCGAATTTCGAAAAATTCGCTTCGAGGTGCACTGGCTCATGCAAAAAAATCCTGCAAAACGTTTCAATATCTTACAAACAGTAAAATAAGCAAAAACTAACATGAAAGAAACTCAAAAAACAAAACATTTCGCGCAGAATTTTACTCTTCAGAACAACTTTATCAAAAGAGAAATCAATAAAAATCTATTATACATATAAAAAATGACAATGAAATATGCAGTAACCCTTAATACAAATATTACTTATCCTAATAAATAAATTACATAACTTTCCTTTGCAAAATCTTAAGAACTCAAATGGTATAAACAGATAAAGAACTTAAACAGATTAAAAAATATTATGCAAAACCTTTTTATAATTAAAATTATGTATAATTAAAACATAATATAAAATATTACAATGAAATAAGCAATATCCCTTGATACAAATGTTAATTATCCTAATAAAGTAATTAAACAATTTACCGTTGCAAAAAGAAACAACTTTTTAATTTCTTAAATTTTTCAGTCTCTTAAAAACAGTAACATAAGAAATAAGATGAAAAATTGTTGCCAAACCGAAATTTTTAAAAGGATGAAACTATTCAAAATGATGCAATTTCATCAAAAATCTATCAACAACAATAAGAAAGGAAAATTGTTGCCAAAACTACGTTTTAAAATATCTGAGATGTGAGAAGTGTATTCGGAAGCTTCATTTAAAAAATTAAAAAAAAATACAAAATATTATTATTTTTCCAAAATTTTTTTAAAAGGAGTCGAAAGGATTAAAGTTCAACGTGTCCAAAAATCAAAGGAAAATAAACAGCACATTTTTTAAAATAATTTTTTTTAAAAAAATTCCGCTGAAAAGGTGTTAAGCTCACCTTCCTAAATAAATTCGTATTTAATCGATTTATTGAAATACGAAATTTATTGTAAGTTCGTAAAATAGCTAATTGTCTACGCTTCACGACGATGTAAAAATGAAATGTATAGAGTGAAGTCTCGCTTTCCCATTATGTCTCAAAATGACGCCATTTGGTCACAAAACATAAAATAAAAAATATTCTAATTCGAATTTCGAAAAAATCGCTTCGAGGTGCACTGGCTCTTGTGTAGATACACCTATGTACCAAATTTCGTGGCCCTGGGTCTATTAGCTTACTCGCAACACGAAAGAAAGTCAACCCCCCCACACACAGACTCTTTGTTTTATTATATGTAGAGATTTCATATTTTGTAGCACTTTAACGAAATTTTTATTAAGAAACTCAACGATTTCAAAGCGAGCAGTGGCAACACTGTACCAAAAAAAAACATTTTTATCTCCTGCACGTGAGACGGTGTATTGGAAATTCTAAAGACATGCTCATTTTAAAATTATTTTGCGATATTGCTGTTGAATTGAATTTCATAGTTCAGATGCGAAGAACATGATATTTAATAAACAAAGGTAACACAGAAAACATTAAAGAAACGCCGCTTTGGGAGCAATGGAAAATCTGAAAGCTTTCAGATTTTTTTATATATTTTTATTTTTTTTAAGATATTTTAGCCGAGCTTGGCAATGAAACATCAGTAAAAACTAAATTACGTTGTTCATAATAAACTAAGAGATATGACGGGTAAAGGTTTGAAAATATACAAGCCATATTTTATTTCTAAATGAATAGAAAAGATGTACGATGTACGTAACACGAATTATTATTATAATCGAGATTGAAATTTAACACTTATGAATATAATAAATTGAAAAACAACAAAATATTGGTCTAAATGAACGAAAATGCATAAATAGAATTTTCGCAGTAGATTTTAAATGAATGTTTTCTGTTTTCATCTGTTTTGCTCCATCAAAAACGGGAAAAGTGTAAACTCAAATGGTTCTCCCATCAGGAACGAACATGTAACATTTGTTAATGGATTGGATTTCATTAGCAAGTGTTTACAAACAGGAGGCACTACCGTTGAGTCAAAATATTGCTCTCATGGTTACAAGCCCTGAGCTTGAAAGTCTTTACTACTCATTATTAAAATTCTGGGTCTAACAATGCATTTTTCTAGAAGGATACATCCGATCATGCAGACTTCCACTTTTTTAAGTTATTGTGGAAATGATGAATATGTAAAAAAGATATAAGATGTTACTAAAAAAAAGAAAACAGAATAAAAAATACAATCAAGGTTTTACAGAAAGATTCTAGTTTGCAATAGATAATCAAACTGTAAATACTTATACAAACTTGAAATATGTATTTAACTTTTTTAAGGAAGAGTTATATGTTTTTTAAAGCTGAAATATTGAAAAGAACGAAGATGTGAATATGTTATGCACAATTGATAATAACGACTAAGAAGTAAGTTTGACAGTTCAAGTTATTACTTTCCCAAACAATGCTGAAATAAAAACCTCAGAATCAAAAAATTCAAATAAATATTTTGAAATAAACTAGAATGAATTTATAGTTGAAAGATCAAACTCTTTGTAAAACAGAGATAGTATGCGTGAAGTCAAATCATCATCAAACGAAGCGTTCAGTGTCTACGTAATCCTACAGTACTTTAAAAGAGAAAATAACATAAAACTGAGCAATACGATGTTTGCCAAGGCAGATATAATTTCTTGTTGATTAACAGTAGACATCAGTATAAATATTCCAAATGAATCATATAAAACAGTTTTTACAAATAAAAAAGATAATCAGCTGCATTTTATGTTTTAAAAGCAGCATTGAATAATACCAACACGGAAACGAATGTCTGATAAGTTATAAAGAATTTGGAAGTCTCCGTCTTAGGAATTGTTTCACTCCCTTCATTTTTATTAGAAACTTTGGATCTCCAATTTAAAAGCTTCAGCCTGTAAATAAAAACAGATTTCAAAAGTTACAAAATTGTTAATTTATGTATTTGGTTTTTATTCTTAAATTTATTTCATATACTTCTAGCGATTTATATTTATTTTAAATAACCAGTTAAATTTAATTTTAAGTTACTTTCCTATAAGCCTTCATTCCCCTAATTGTCAGTGTCAGAATACTTAAATTTGATGGTGCTCGAAGAAATGCAAATTATACCAGCGGGAGAAAAAGTTTAAATATCGACGTTCCAGTAGAAAGAGAGAGTCTGGAAAATTTTCTGTGCGTGCTTATACGCAAGCTTCCGCTTAGCAGTTACTGCTGACTAGACGTGGCTTAATAGCTATAATCTTGCTGCCACTATACTCATCTACGCGCTGTAGGATACAGGATTGTATGAGCCCTGTAGTGTAATTCTACTACTTGTGAATATCTCCTATTTTAAGTCTGATTCTACTGTTTCAGTTACCGCCCAAGTTGAGGTGTAGTATGTTAGCGTCAAGTTGACGCATTGTAAATAATCTAAAGAGTTTAATAAAGGGAAGTCTTAACCCTTCTTCAGTAAAATGACTATTTCCGCAGATTCTACACAACAGATAGAAAGTAGAACCTTAACATACTTACTGATTAGAAAAATGACAGTTTCTTTTCGTTACCCTCAAGGGGGTCTAGCTTGATTACTCATTCACTAATTTTAACTCTTAAACAACATAAAATAGTATCTAAAGTACACAATTTATTTCTAAAATTCTTCATTGTGTGAAAGTATTTTAGATAATTACTTCTTTCATGAGTCCGCCAGTTGCCGAGTAAATGCAATTGTTATCTCTCTTTTGCAGTTACTGACAAATCCATCTCGCTTGGGAGCTTAAAGAACGGGCTGGTTACATGAGGAGTTTCATGGTTTTACGCATGCTGCCTTAACAAGAGCTACGCCCTGAAAACAATATTCGTTTTCCTTGGGAATCCCTCAACAAAGATTTTCCAAGGAAATGTCAAATCAGTGTTTCTCAACTTCTCTTGCTCCATGCCCTCTTTCACTATTGCTATACGATGATTCCCTCCCATTCCAAAACTCGAAACCTGTGCTTGCATTTATTTAAATTTCTATTATTTTTAACGTGCTTTATAAATTAAACAAAAAGGTCTGTGGAAACTAATGATAAATACCAAAACTTTAAGTAGTTTTTTTATTTCTAAACTAAAATCAAGTAATTTAAAAGTAGTAATATTGTATGAAAGATGGAAAACAGTTCTCTTCTTCCTGTCGGCTCCTACTTAACTCAAACATCACCTCGAGATTTTTAACTTAGTTTGCGATATCACTGATAATTCTCACTTAGGTTACATAAAGAAAGTTGTATCGAATTGTAGAGAATGCTGATACTTCATACACGTTCTATTTCTTATTAAGATACGGAGCAATTGATATTTGGGAAGCATAATAGGAAAGAAATTCATGATATGCAATCTTGGAATTCATATAGTATAGTTTTAATATGCAATTTGAATTAATAATGTATTCATGAGAATAGTTTAATTCAAATTAGAACTTTTGTCTTTTTTTGCAGAAGTAGATGCCAACATCAAAACATGAAAAATCGGGATGTTCTCACTCAAAACTGGGAGATTTCAGAAATGTTTTGCGTTACCCAGTGAAGCCATTTCGAAAGAACTCAAAATTGATTTAAATTTAATTTACAACATGATTTAAGTTATTGGACTACTTATAATATAATTCCGATTGATATGATTCTGATGTAAAATTTAATTCAATTTTCTGAGGTTTATGCTTTTTGATTAATTTGATTATGCAATTTTCTTATACTTTTATACTGAGAAATTGAGTAGGAGAAAAAGGTTTTCATTCATCAAGGTATTTTAAGTATGATTAAAATAAAATTAAAAACTTATGTACGTAAAATTGTGGGGACAAATTGAGCAATGTACTATAATAATGATGTAAAACAAATTTTAAATGCAAATATTAACTGCTTAAACAGTGGTCGAATCTCCATTAAAAATTCTGCAAATGTCTACAGACCAGATTACGGCAATTTAGGTCAAATAAAATTTAATAAGAACTATCCTCTGAAAATCAGAAGAAGTGGGGAAAGGAGTTTGCACATTTTACGTTTCATTAAATGAACAAATTTCATTTATTGTTGGAGACCATTTTTCTTAGTAAAGGTTGAAAAAATTAAGAGCCAGGAAATCCTGAGTTATATTAGCAACCCGGATATGTGATGGAAAAACGGGTGACTCCCCGAAAACCGGCAGCATTAATAGCTACGTAAGTGAGTGGAAATGCTTTTCATTTCTTGACGAAAATTCCTTTTACATAAATGCACCTACTTCGACACTTTACTAATGCCTGGGCGCCAAGTATAGAGAAATACTTCTCAATATGCCTGGGCTGCACCATTTTCCCTAGTAAACTGCAAGTTGCTGAGAAACTCCTTTATGAGTCAGAACAATCAAAACCCTCTTTTGAAGGGAAATCTAAACTTGCTAGATGGAAGCAACTCCCATTTAGCTTTTTATTACATAAGTAGGTTTAATTTTTGCAATGAACATGCAGTCTCTTGCAAAAACAGGGATGAAAACAAACCGTTTTATCTTATGAGCCTTATGCACACATTCGAGGATCCATTAGAAGAAGTCATCGATTATGATGACATTACAGGAATCAAGATCATGGGAAAATTTTCGGTGGACAACGAGGTGATTCAGCTGGTATCATTATTTCATTCATTTTCGACCATCTTATTGTTAATAATCCTCAAAGACTAACAGGGCTAACTCAGGTCCATAACATTCTGCATCCTAAAGAAATCCAGAATTAATAATGGTTTGTCAGTAAGACCCTATCTAGAGAGCCCCAGGCAAACAGGAATATGATCGGGGGAAGCTTGATCACAAGAAAACTTGGTGCACACTTCCAAACACTTGGGACCCTCAAACAAATCAGAAACCTAAGATGCTCACTGAGGAAGAGGATGAGCGTGGTTTTATCCTTCCTGTTGCTGTCAAGTGTCAATGAACACTTGGCCGATTACTGAGATACGTGAGGTGCACTGGTGGGACAAGCAGAGAATAATTAGTCGACCATTTTAAAACTTTTACACCATTCACCTATGATTTGTAAGTCTCATCTCCATATTGCGCAGGAAATGTTTTGCAAATTTTACTCGCTTTTTTACGCCTTCATTTAAAAAGATTTTATTACAATACTGGTCACATTGAATTCATATGCTTCGATGCCATAGTGTTCATGTCAGGTTTCTTACTAATCTTGATTCACAGATGGGAGCAGTAGACACATGTTTGTCACAAACATGATTGGCAGTATGCACTGGAATCTTTGTGTATCACATGAAATAAGAAAACCCATTCGCGCAAGGTAATTGAAGGATCCATGTTTTGAATGCTTGTAAGGGCATATATGTTTTCTTGCGATTTTCCTGCTACGGACAAATCATAATATCTCTAGAGTGGCCCCCGACTTCAAATGGGGTGGACAGTAATTCATTACCATCTAGACATAATTGACTAATTCTTGTCGTCTCCCAATCATGCTTGAAGAATGCTTTCTGTTGCATTTTCTCATCCGCCTTTTCTGACCATTAATTGTTAGAAATTTGTTACAATAATGTTTAGTAACCTACTTTACCTCCGACTTTGGAATATATATGTATTAAGAAAAAAATCAGTTCTAAATATGTCCATACTAGACATTATGTTATAAACAGTTAGAACAATGGAGCTTTTCGGTAGATCTGATAAACCCGCGGTATATCGGTCGGCCTAATTTTGGGAAAAAAAGTGGATGAGAATATAAGGAATTTTCGTATTTTCCATATTTGCTCTTGTAATGTAACAGGTAGCACGGCCAAGTAGTAATAGAAAGATCTGTGGTTAGAATCTGAATGAGAGCATAGCTCCTTGTTTTCTTGATTCTCGCTTCGAAAAAAACATGAATTTATCCAGGCATAACGCCCAGAAATAGTTAGAAAGTGGTTAGAGCCTTGTCTTCTAAAGCAAAATTCAAAAACTCTCTGAATGACCATCTTACCGTTTCTTCAACATAAATGTTTAGTTTTTATTCTGTTCCACAAAAAGAATTCTGTACGGAATTAAGTAAATCATTAATCACATAAAAATTAAATTAACCTATCATACATCTTGCCACATTCACTTCATTACCATATCAATACTCGCACAGAACAAAATTTACTGAATCACTTACTCAACTTTGTTGATTTACAACATCAAACGCTTTCCTAAAAGAGCTTAATAAAACATATTTCAACTAAAACAGTGAAGAAAAACAAAAATTGGACTCTCGAAATTAAAGAATTCCAGTAATAACTAACACCTGCAGAAAGAGACTTTAATTTCCTTCCTTAAAATACAGCTGTTACATTAGAATTCCTTTAGATACTGACCTAAATTGCATTTAGGGTAGAAAACGTCAAGTAATTCAAGTTAAAACGCTGTGTCATATTACTTCGAAGTTTTTCAGATTATTAGCTTCTGGAACCTAAAGGATTATGCAGAAAAGGAAGGTGATAATGGCCTAAAAAGACAAGCTCAGAGTAGTGTATTAAATTTAGTCTTTCCCGTAAATAACAAACAGAAGGAAAGGATTAAGTGACATGGATGAGTACCAGTGATATATTTGGATTGAATTTTGAAAATGATTTGGAGAGGAAAATGAAATGTTGGCTAAATTATGACTTCAAAAAATTACACGGTATTTAAATTTGTTTTTAATTTTAGAATATCAGATTATTTTTTAATTCTATTCTCATTTCAGTTGTTGTGCCTCTAGCGAAGAGGAACACAACAAAACTAATTTAACAATTTTGCCTCAACCTACTATCCGACCAAGAATTTTGCGTTGTGTATATTTTTTTTAACCGAACAACCCATGAACCTTGATGCTAGTGAATCAATGTAACTAAACATAATGAAAATCACAATGAACAGTATTAACTTTTAAGAAAACCCTTAGTGTTTATTTTTCCAACAGATCAAATTTATGAGTAATCAATATCAATTAAATAAATAAAAAGACTACTTCATCTCTCCGGAGTGTGAAAATATTCTAAGCAAATTCTAACATTGACAGCGAAACATTTTTGGTTGTAACAATTCAGTAATTTCATAAAAAGAATAAACAGCTTCAGAATTTAAGTAACTATCTATTAATCCAACATAACTATTTTATCTCTTAACAATTTAAGTCTTAAAACAAAGCTAAGTATATATTTTTTTTCTTTAATAATTATATTCCTTACACCTCATTATTGCACTGAAAATAGAAAATTTCTATTATTCAGAACAAAGTTAAAATTTATCTTATTGCACAGAAAATAAAAGGAATACTTCTATTCCTAACAACTTAAAATTACCTTCCTTATTTTAGCTTTAAAAAAAGTTTTCTAATATTTTGTATTCAATAAACACAGTACCACAGAACCACCCTCTTAAGAAGATTTAGAATATTAACATAGAAGCGAAAATTCTATTTTAATTTTACAATTTACTTTAACTCAGCATTTTCAGTTTTAATATTTACTTTAACTCAGCATGTACGGCATGTTCACCACATAAAACAAAATTTCCAATTTTTCAACAGCTCAAATTTTTAAACAAAATCATCGAAAAAAAAATAAGCCAGTATAATTTACAATTTTAAAATAGGGAGAACCCTTCTAACAATTAATTCTAATAAGTTGGATGTAAGTTACAATAATACTAGATTTTTTTAATTAAGATTAACCCAGTTATGAAAGGAAACGACAAAAGGGAACTTAGCTGATGAAGAAGACACAGCAATCGTCTTGAAGCACTGGTCGTAGGCTCCATGCGTAGACTGGAACGGATCACCAACGGGAACCTTTAGCAGAACGTGGGACTACGTAAAGGACGCTAGCCGGAGAGGACTCAAACTTGCTGGAGACGTGGACACAGCAGCAGAAGAACCCATTAAGAAAGAAATTCAGCAAGATGAACTCAGATGATGGAATAATTAAGATTTAAGGTATATATTTAGGCAACCATCATTAAAAGTAGAATTCCAGATAAACGGAGAACATAATGAAGAAGGAAGGATCAAAATGCAGGACATTTTCCAAATTAAAGCGATTTACTATTAGTTGTTTTAGTTTTCGATTCTTAAAATAGCCGAGAATCATTTCAGGAACTCTGGAGCATTTTGAGGGGCAAACAGCCCTTTAAGGTAGGAGGTACTACTAAAAGGCATAACTGATTATGGCGCCAGGCCAGCAAACAACAGATCTTAACTAGTAATCATTGCAAAAACTGAGGAAGCAAAAGCCCCGCTTCCTATATGAAGAACATCCTTAAAACTGCACAAAAACGTGCCTCAAGACACGAAACAGAGCAAAGTCAAGTCAGGCCAAAAAAGAGAAGGAGCTACACCTGCACCGGCTTTTTGTTAAGAAAGGATACCATATAACGCCAAGACCCGCTAAAACAGGATGAAAAATCCAGTACTCCAAACCCTGCATACATCCCTGTAAAAGTTCTCAATTTTCTGAGGTGTTGAACTAAACACAAATTCAGATATCACCAAGCTCGCCAAAAGAAATGACAAGAATTTAGAAACAGGTGCAAGGCCAACTGGCAAAATCTAAATTCGCCCATCGGAAATCCCTATTGTATTCCCCTTAACACGCAAGCAAAGCCTTAGAATTCAGCTAAAAAGTGCAACATTTTCAATCTCTTCCCTCAATAACTTATCACAAAGCAAAGTGTAAAATTCCGTTAAATAACTGACTGTATCTTAAAATCTGTTAAAGCTAGAATCGTGAACGTGATCTTAAATTAAAAAGCTAATTTTTCTGCATCCAGTGATATAAATTAATAATGGTGATTAAATTAATAATAAGTAATATAAAATCAAGTTTATTACGTAGAAAAGCACCCAATTCCATTGCGTGTTTCAACGCGTTTACGAGTATCGAGTGGAAAATACGTATAAATCTTAACTACCCCAAATCCCTAATTAAAATTAAACAAAGCAAATACAAATATAGCATATTAAATAAAATACACGTTGTGCAGCATAAATTTAGAATAACAATAAAAATTAATTCTTAATTCATAACTTAAATAATTAAGTGAATTTGCTACACAGCGCAGTTGTTTTATAAAACAAGAGACTTGACAAAACGTAAAACAATATCCTTCATTAATATGAATTAAAAAGATAAATTCTCTATGAACTTTTTAAATGCGTGCATAACTAACCTTGCTTATTTTTAAATGCATTACTGAGCTAAGAGCACCTTATTTTAATTAATTTAAGGAAAAAAGTAAAGCCGCTGCATTTTCCTATTTTGCTCTAATTTAATTAAAAAAATTTTAATGTAATATTTTTGCTCTTAACAAAGCTAGATAAAACGATGAATTAAGGAAATAAAGATTATTATACTAAAGTTTTTAGAATGAACTATTTTTTTCACTTGATGAAACTCTATAAGTGATGGAAAATATGGAAGACTAAGGAATAAAGTTGTGAATTTGTTTAACCAAAACAATTTTTTAAATTCTCAGAAATTTATTTCATGATAAATTTCTACCTAAAGAAATGACTAATTTTGTTTTAACAGGATGAGTATTTTATTTGTTTTCATTTTTTTCATCTAAAGCGTATTTTAATGTCTCCCATATATAATTGAAAAACACCTCAGCTTTCAAAAATACGAGAGTTTTAAGAGATGAAAGTATTGGTAGATCAATATGTTCTATATATTTTCTGATTACTTATTAGATTTCAGTAAAGCTTACTACAATTACTCGCATAAGAAGTAGGATGCCTTCATGGATGATTTTCTAGAGAAAACTATTTACTTTGACATGGAGAAATCATACATGCAGTCAGCCCTGTCGACGAGATTTATTTTTCTTAAGAGCGTAACTCAGGTACGCTGTAAAGGTCCGCTGTACGATTCAAACGGAACAACATTCAAATACTCATCATTACCTTTTGTAAAAATTAACTGAAGTTCCCCTCTTTGCTAACCAAAAGTCAAATTAGTCATTACCTAAATTGACTAGTTCGAGTAAGTAGTCGCTTCCGTTTATTTGGTTAGGCCATTATAATCTTCGTGTTTGTTTCTATTTTAGAGTCTGCGTTTCCAGGTTGATGTTTGTTGTTGTGACTTATCTCGCTTGTGTAACAGTAACAATAGAACAAGCCATCGAAATTCGTGGTGGCAAGAACTGTAAGATTGCGCTCACCGTTGGCAAGAGCCTTGAGCACCTTGTAGGGATTATTTTAATCTCCTAATTGTTATTTTTAATTTTGAAACCCTTTCTTTTATTTTCTTGTTACTCACCTACAATTCTCTGCCAGAACGATTTTTCAGTTTCGCGTTTTATGTGAATGAGGTAGAACCAATATTTAATGGGAAGTTCAGTCGCTACCGTAGAAGAAGAGCTCAGAAGTTATCAGTAGAGCGTGTTTAACTTCTGGTCACGTCATTGCTTTAAGCCTATCTAACTACATTCGGCCGTAGTCTTACGTGCCTGTTAGTATTTGTCAGTGAAGTTTAATTAAGAACCAACTTGGTTAGTTACTTCTGTACATCCTCGGCTAAATTTTAGGTTAGAACTAAGTTAGTTTCTTATTTTCTATCTTAAGTTAAAGCCAAAGTTAAAGCTTTCCTGTACACCCGAGAGGGACCAACTGTTAATATTCTTTGAGTGGTATAAAAGGGTTTTTTAACCTTTCTTTGGTCTTTGTTTCTGTAGTTGTAAGGAGAACAGCGAATAGTCGCTATAGTCTTCTCCGAAGTTATAGTTGCCAAGGACGCATAATTTAACTAGAATCGTATATCTTTACAGGTTACGGTACGACGCTGCTCAGCTTCGCTCCCAATTTTGAGGAAGAGCGCCCCGGAAGGACGAGTCTGAAAGCCTCCCACCCCTCTTCCCATAGGACTTTCAACTCGCAACATATTTAGAATGCCCCATGCCGCACAGACACTACGCATTTTCAAATATCCATACTTTCTTCGGGATTCGAATTCGTGCCCTTTAGTATGACAGTCAACCTCACTAATCACTATCCCGATTGGGCGAGAAATTGTTGGTGCGTGTTGCGTTCGATTCCTATACCTTTCATTCAAATTTATTAGTCTGTCTTGGTATTAAAGACTTCCCCTGGCAAATTTACCATCATTGTTCTTGAGGTTTTTAGTGAAAAAACAAGCATTCTGAATCCAAACACATCAGTTGTTCGATTAAACACTCTATTTGATTAATCGTCGATTTTTATATGCTAAAGACAACGAAAATGTATTATCACGGTAAGCCCAGAATGGATTCTTTGCTGTGTGACTAATGGTCTCAAATCCCACATTCCCTTTTATTTCTTTTATCTAAATGTTATGTTCAGTAATTTCAATATGTCGAAATTATTTTCTTGCTTAATAAATTCAATAATCAGTGTCGAATGTCTGGTTATTCAAATTTGTATGAAAACTTATCCCCTCTTTTCTTTCAATTTTAGTAAATCGAAGTTCATCTGCATTTTAGTATTTTTGATTCACTTGTAAAAGCCAGTATATCAGAGTGTTTGAATATCTCTATATAACTAAAACTATATAATTTCTTCTTCCTTAGTTTCATTACTTTATGCAGCGATATCTCTATAAAATAAAATCATATCATTCCTTCTGCATTCGTTTCATTATTTAATGCAATGATGCACAGAATGTTCAGGTATCATTATATGAAAAATTCATCAGCTCATTTCTTTTACAGGAATTAAATATGAATTTATTACTTAAGTCATAGCTGTATTATGGGTAATAGTTTTACTGCAATAAATTAGGTAATATACATGCAATTCCTCTGGACACATTACATATTTTTGCTGTTACACAATCACTAGTAATAACCAAAGGAAGATAAATGAATCCGCATCCATCAGTTTAAAACTTTATTTGAATGTTATTAGAGAATGAACTAAAGTATGTTGTACGATCAAGCAAATCTCTGCTAATGATGATTTCTGTTCAATAACAAGTCAAACATTATGGCAATCATTAAGAAAATAACATAATTACATCTAAGCTTCAGAATAAAAGTATGACTTAGTCTAGCAAGTAGATTATCTTTGCAAATTTCCCCGAAATTAATATGTTCCGACTCATTGAAGAATGATATAAAAATTCAAAATATTAAGAAAATTCAAGAAAGCTTAATTATCATGTGCACGTTAGGGAAAATATGAAAGACGTAATCATCTTTGAAAAGTTCTTTCAACCATTTTCAAATATGAAAGAAGAAATTCCTACCACATGAAGCATAAACCTCTGGCAGAGATAAGAGAATTAAATTAATGATATATTTCTAAATAATAAAAGTATTTAACACAATATTGGTATAACACCATTTATGCATACACGGTATAATACACTCATGTCCATAAATTAAGGATAATTCAGAATAACAAGGAAATCGAACTCTAAAGAAAAATTTTCCCTGTAGAATTAAGGCACACATCTTCATGAATAATGTGAAAATTACAGAAAGCCATCAGATGAAGCCGATAGTACGTCACAATAAGAAGAGTGTAAGAGAAGTGTATATAAGGAATGGTAGCAAAGAAGTAAAATTGTTCAAAGTATTCAGTAAGACGAATAGGTATGACACAGAGGACGCATGTGGATGATGTTTTACGTGGTAGGGTTGAAATGTGTGCGTCCTCGTATTTAAGTAACCGAGGAACTTGGAATAACCCAAAGTGTTATATCTCTAGACTTTGGCAACAATTCCGAAATGATGGAAATGTCAGTAGATGTTAAGGTTGCCACGGAATTACAACGCCAAATGACAACCGCTATTTAGCAGCAACTGCCAAAAGAAGCAGACGGAGAACATCAGACCTTTCTCCTCAGATGTCTTCAGCCACGGGTCTGACAGTTTCAAGACAAACCGTGTACAGACTTTGAAACAGACTGGTCTATATACTCGCAGGTTTGTCAGATGTGTTCCGCTCACGGCAACTCACTTTCTCCAGCGCTTAGTCTGGACTAGAGAACATGCAATGTAGACATCGTCACAATGGGCTTGTGTTATGTTTTCCGACGAGTCCAGGATTAGTTTGGAGTCTGATTCACGCCAGACTTTCATGGAGAACTTCAGATACCCGCTTCCACCGAGATAGCATCATTGAACGACACCGTTACGTTGGTGAAGGATTGCTCGTTTGGTTTGAAATTGTACTGGGCTCCAAAAGTGATTTGCATGTTCATATCGGAACCATGATAGGCAAACTTTATCAGGGCATCATTCTGGAACAACATGTACGTTTATTTAGGGGTACCATGGGAGCATAATTTGTGTTTATGGATGACAACGCCCGTCCTCACCGTGCGAACATTGTAAGGGAATGCCTTCAATCTGAGGATATCACCCGTATGAAATGGTAAGCATTCTCCCCTGACTTGAATCCGATAGAGGGCGTGTGGAACATGCTTGGCAACGAACTGTAGCCCGTCAAGCACCTCCTACATGTGTACCGGAACTTCGAAGAGTACTGTTTGCTGAGTGGAGTAATCTTCCCCAAGCTCAGCTCGATAAATTCATACTCACAATGCCTAGGCGTTGTGCGGACTGTATTTCATCGTCTGGGAAACATATAATATATTAACCATCATACCAGCCACGTAATGTGAAGTTTTTGTAAGGGAGATATTTTCTGTAATTACTCCCAGGAACAAAAATCGTAGTTTTTATGAATGGTATTATACATACGCCATCTTTTATGTTCTTTATTTTTTGTTTCTGAATAAGTCACTTTTTGTTTTTGTTTTTGAACCTTTAGTTGCCGAACCTGGTATTATCCTTAATTTATGGACATGAGTGTATAATTCATATCTAAAGGCTTGACAGGCAATTTTAACCCCATTATTAGTGAATTATTAATGTGAACTGTTAAAAAATTACGGATGAAGTAACAGAAAATGTAATCATCGCAAAAAGGATGGTTAACAAGGTAGTATTTAGAAATTATCTCCAAAAATGTCAATTTTGATAATTATTATTGAGATTGTTATTAACTGACAGACTATAACTAATACAATAACGGAACATAGATATTTGTCAGTTTTATCTTATCCAAATTTAAACATACTGACTGACTATAAGTAATACAAACAATTACATTTTATAATATGATAATCAATAATAAAACATGGACATATGTCAATTTTTTCTTATCCTAATTGAAACTTGCTTGAAATCAAATTGTACAAGAACTCACGAACTGTTTGTAAACAATACTTCAACTATTTCTAAGTTAGGGATTTTAAATCAAAATCTGAATTTCTCGACCTAGATTTTTGAAACAATCTAGAATTATTCTAGCTGTTTCGCAGTTAAAAGCACGACTGGTTTTCTCGTAATAAATATTATTCTGAGGGCTGAAAAATATATGGTTTGATTTATAACAGAAATATAATATAAGCAGCTACTAGTTTCCTAAACATAATTAAAAAATTTTAAAAAAGGGATTAAAATATCACAATAGAAATAAAATTTCCGAAATTAATTTGTTAAGAAAATTCAATCAAGAATAGTAAAAACATTAAATAAAAGAAATAATGTTATGAACAAGGTTATAGTAGCATGTGACTGGCATGTGCATACGTTTTTATGACTCGTTTTTCTAAGAGCTGAGAACTTATATATGTACAGCTGTATAATTCATCGATATGTTGATTGTCATATATTGACGGTTGTAGCACATTGTGATGTATACTGTTGCATTAGGAATTAAATATCAGAAAAAGGAGAAGAGGATTTATTGTATTATGCTTGAAAATTTAACATTTGTCCAAAATTTCAAATAATACTTATCTAAAATTTTTCACTTTACACCCTTACAAGCTTATTTGCATGTTAAGAAAACATAGTACTAGTATATGTATGAAAAATATTTTTGACGTTGTTATATATGTTACGAATTTCACATTTATTTGGCTATTTATTTAGAATTACAATTAAAATTCCTTTTTATTTCCCCGTGCAACGCAGATGATTTTTGAAAAGACAGCTGCGTCGAAAAAAAAAACAGCAATAAAAATAAAAGAGATGTCTTAATAAATAAATATCTCGTAATTACTGTTGCCATCCAGAAAAATTTAGAAATCTCGTGATTGTTCTACTGATAATTAAAAAGCTTATAAAAGCCAAGGTGAAACAGCTCATCTCAGTTCAACTTCTACATATGTAAATAGGCTTTCGTTATTTATCCTAGTTATCATATTTAATCAAGAATTTCAATGTTTATTATCATTTTTTATGTTATATTTCATGTATTAATTCAGTATTTGTATTGTATTGTATTGTACTGTATTGTATAACTAAAGTTTAATAAATTGCGTTACTTTTGTAAGCACAGTTGTAAATTAATTATAGTTATTAGACAGAATATCTACTGAGAAATGGCAACAGCCAATTTCTGGATGTCGCTCTATTATATATTTATTATTCAGATGAAGTACGATTGAAATGAATATTGGTACGATGAATTAAGAACGTTTGTTATGATATGTACGTTTAAAAATACGTTACACGTAGGTTATTAAGTTAAGAGTACGATTTATCTTTAAATAAATGTTTGTTTGTCTCTTTTAAAATCGTCTTGTGAGTGATTAATTTAACTACTAAAGGAAGCTAACAGAAATCAGAAGTGGGATAATTCTAAAACCTAAGCCTAAAACTACAAGGATTTGCTATCTGTAAATAAGTTAAAACGAATTTGAATTTCAAGGTATGTGCATTGATTGATATAATAGATTTATTATAAAATTTTATTTTGTTATTTTTTGATTATTTTGGAAAAAGAGTTTAATTTTTTTTCATTTATTTAAATTTTGATATATATTCAGAACGTCAAACAAACTTATAAAATACCAATAACTGTGTTCTACTAAGTTATCTAATTGGAAGTTAATAATAATAGCATACATATATATATTTGCATTTTAATAAGTAAGAAAATGTCTATTTTCGGTAAGGCAAAGAAATGTGATTTAAGAATATTAGCTGAAGAATTGGGAGAAGATGTAAATGAGAGTTATAAAATGTGCGATTTGAAAAAGATAATTTTAGCTAGTAAAGAGTACGATGAAGAATGCGCCAAAGAGTGGTTGAACATTATAATAAATGAAAGAAAAGAAAAAGAAGAAATTGAAGAACGAAAACGTCAAGAAGAAATTGAAGAACGAAAACATCAAGAAGAAATTGAAGAACGAAAACGTCAAGAAGAAATTGAAGAACGAAAACGTCAAGAAGAAAATGAAGAACGTAGGCGGAAAGAAGAATATGAGGAACGAAAACGAAAGTATGAAATGGAGTTTGAACTGCAAAAATTACGTATTGAAGCAGAAAGTAGATCTACAGATTCTGGCACCAGTCAAAATGCTAGTGGTACGCACATGAATCCAAAGTTAGAGCTTCATCGTTTGATGCAAAAATTTAAACCTGAAGAAAATGATATAAGTTTATATTTAATTATGTTTGAGCGTTTGGCCAAACAATTAGAAATACCAGAAAATACATGTGTTACTCATTTGCTTGGCTTATTGCCGTATGACATTGCTCAGTTAATCGCCAGAGAAACGGATGAGATTGCAAACAATTATAAAGAAGTTAAAAAGATCTTATTAAAACGGTACAAGATGACACCTGAAAAATTTCGCCAAAAATTTTTTACGCACAGTAAGAGTGTAGGAAACACATGGAAGAATTTTGCGTATGAATTAAGAAATTTTTTTAATGAATGGATAAGTGGAATTGAAGTAGATACTTTTGAAAAATTAAGCGATCTTATTATAGCGGATCAGATAAAACGTAAAGTGTCTCCAGAAGTAAAAGAACATTTTATTGATGTTTGGTCTAAGCTGATTTCACCAACTGATTTAGTTGAAAAACTAGATGATTATGATACCTTAAAGTCAACTTTCAACAATAAACAACCGCGTAAAGAAGGGCCTTCCGACAAACGAAACTCCTTTAAGGATGGTCCAGTTGCTACAATCAACGAAAAGAAAAAATTCTACGGTATTACACATAATGAAAA
>KK120948.1:90309-192576 GCA_000611955.2 Stegodyphus mimosarum
TAGTTAGGACTTCTCTCTACATTGCAGGACTTTGGTTTATTGCAACCTTGCGATGCAAACGGCATCTCTTTCATACCGCATATTTGGTTTTATTTTATTTAAGGAAATTGCACGTCAGGGGCTCTATGCAATTCCTCAGTGAGCTGGATAAGTTGCTCATAATTGGCAATATCCCAGAAATAGTTGTCCAGACTAGACTAGACTCATCTCAGTTGTTGTTGCTGTTATACTTGTAGCTGTAAAAAGCGAACTGCTGTTTGGTTACTTAATGCTGTATTGATTGTAGCGATTTCGCTGTGAGATAGAACTATTTTATCTGTTTTGAACTGAGTTTTTGCTAAACGTTTGAGATATTGTGATATTGTGCGAAGATCTGTGAAGAAATATTTCCGCATTTTAATTTATTTCTTGTGGAAAGAATAAATTTTTGTTAACTTTTTAACGACTTGCGCATTCAATATATAACGAACCCGTACGCACGTAACAATATGTATGAAAAATATTTTTGATCTCTAGATTTTTTCTCTCATCTTCGGCCTCTTATACGAAAGATGCAGTTAAAAATGCAAGAAGTCCTTATACGTAAGCACCTTCAAGATTTCAAACGAATCGTCTGAGCAATTCACGAGGTTAGATAGATAGGTATAAGAATGCTACGAGTTTTAGTGAAATGGTCTTAATGAAAATAAATTATGATAGAAACTGATCAATATGTGCATGACAGGTGAGAATGAATCTCAGATCCAAACTGGCAACTTTCTTTATAATTTAAATTCTTTCTTAGTTAATGCTCTATCGGAAATCGAATATTTGAAGAAAACATCTACTTCGGTTATCCTATTGATTTGGTTACTGGGGGTCAGATTCCACATATCTTAATCATTGAAGAAAACACTGTATTTGAATTCATGCGAAGCCGGAATGAATGAAGTGCATACGTTCAAAATTTGCTTAGGATAGGACAGATAGGAAGTCTAAAGTTTAAATTTTTAAAATTCTTATCTAGAACTTTCTATAAAACCAATGTTTTTATGTCTTGGAGAGACTGTCGAATTAAGATTCCACAATTACTCTAGAATAAGAAAATTTTGTTTTTTCTCTAGAAGAATGTTTTTAAATAATTTCACACCTAATTCTGAATTGAAGATAATATTATTCCAAACCTCTATGTTATTTTACAAAGCTTTACGTTATCTTTTAGCTTAAGCATAGGAGACGTTTGATCAAATCCAGTAATACCAATAAGCCGTTGGAACATTAATTAATTTCAGGTCTCATAACCCATTATTCGAGGAAGAATTTCCCATGCTTTTAAAACCTTCTAATTCTTTCAGTTATTCTCCTTAACTTTTCTTAAACCAAATCTTTTAAACAGAAATCTAGTTAAATAAATTACAATCTAGTTAAATATTCAGATAGAACAGATTTTAAGGTATCCCTTGTATTATGGCGTAGTTGTTGTTTCGTTTATCGCCAACGTGTTATTTCATTTATGGTAACCGGACTAGTTGAATGTTATGGAAACCCTAGCATGACGTAATCGTTTGCATTATTCCGGGAAATTTGGAATGATGTGATGTTTTGCATGGGTTTTGTGGTGTGTGTTGGTTGGGAAGTATATTGCTTGTTTCATTGTTTAGATAGTAGAATGGCTGAATGTAGCAAGATAAATTTGAGGTTTCTGTACGATTTGAACGAAAGGTGAAAAGAGCGTTAATTGACTGGTGTGTAAATGAAGGTTTACTTAGTAACCATTATAAGTGTCCTGTATGTAGGAAGGATATGCGTTTAGGATATTTTTTACTCTTATTTTTGTAAATTTAGGTGGCGACGCCGAAGTGTATATTTGCTTTTTGTAGTTAAATGTATTCCTTTTTTATGTTATTTTATTGTTTTATTGTTTATTTTATTGTTGTAGTGTTTTTCCTTTTTTATGTTATTTTATTGTTTGGTTTAAAATGTAGTTTATTGAGATTATGTATTTTTTGTCTGTAGAATTGTATGCTCCTTTGACTTTTTAAGTGAAAATATATCGATGTGTACATGGACGAACTCAAGAAAGTGCGTAAGGCATACTTTGTGCAATTCTCTGATTTTTTTCAAATGAAAATAGGTCGATGTGTATATGGATACCGAGTTTTTACAATTCTTTGTCTTGTTATTTTGTCTTTGTGCAGCGGCGATTTAGAGTAGTTTGTGCAATTCTCTGATTTTTTAAGGGAAAATAGGTCGATGTGTACATGGATAAAGTCAAGAGATTGCGCTATGCCATTTTTGTGAAATTCTTTGATTTTTTTAAGTGAAAATAGGTCGATGTGTACATGGATACCGAGTTTGTGCAATTCTTTGTCTTGTTATTTTGGCTTTGCGTAGCGGCGATTTATGGCGCAAAGATTGCCGCTACACAAGCCAAAATAAGAAGTCAAAGAATTACATAAATTCGGTATCTATGTATCGCCAAAATCGCCAAGGGGTAGCCTAAAGTATATTTTTACCAAATATTCTTATAATGGCCAAATAGAAATATGGAACAGTAAAGAAATCGGAAAATAAAGCGCTTCGGACAGTTTTTGGTAACTTGTTACAAATATAATATATAACAGTTATAAATGCCGCCCAATTGGGACAGTGGTTAGTAACTCTGACTGCCATATCGAAGAGCCCGTGTTCAAATCTCAGAGAAGGCATGGATGTTTGTAAATGTATAGTGTCTTTGCGGCTTGAGGGCACTCTAAACATGTAGCGAATCGAATTTCCTGTTTAGAAGAGGGTTGGGATACCTTCGCACAAGTCCCTCCGGGATGCTTTCCTTCAAAATTGGGGCTTCACTGAGAAAGTCGTCCTAGCACCTGCATCAAAGAATGTCTATGTAAAGAAGGAAAGGTTCCATAGATGCAGTGTAAACCAATTTCCTATTACACCGCAAGAAAGCGGAGGAAAAATTCGCCAAGGGATTTGGGGACGGAACCTGGCGGCAAGAATTTCCCTCTCTGCGATCTGCACAGGAAATTGAGGAACACGTGCTTAGAACAAACATTCTTTGACAAAACCTTTCCGTTTGTTCTTTGACGTTTCGCGATAATTTTAAACTCGGATTTTTGTACTTTTTTTTTTTTTGCTCAAAATGACTAAACCATTAATTAATTTAGTTGCGCGAAAAATATTTTCTTTTCCTTTAAAGTTTAAAGAACTTTAAAACGATATTCGTTTTAAGAACTCATGATAAACGTGACCTTTGAACTTCGAAGCCGACTTCGAGCTTTGGCAACAGATAATGCGCAACTGTTTCCCTCTACGTTGGGACGGAGCCACTCCTGTAGCGGAGAGGTTTTCCTTCTTAACAATACATATTCTTTGCCTGTATGGTGTCCAAGGCGTAATCTTGCCAACGAGAGGCGTAATCTTGCCTTCTTGTCACAATGAATTTCGTGGGTTTGTTCTGAAGTCAGATAAGCGGCATGAATCACAACAACAACAGCAATATAAACTGCCTTGTTGTCAAAACAAATTGTCATACACTTCAGGAACTGATGATTCTGCAACAGGTTCTACGTTAGATAGGGCTGATGATATAATTCGTTGCCAATACTGTAGTCATTTGGAAAACATTCGTATATAGCAAATGTATCCATAACTAATGTTTGTTATATAGCAAATATTTTAATAGCGAAATATTCTTACATGTTTATATACATAACCTTTTATTTATTTAAAAAGCTGCAAATTAAATGTCATCGAATGTATAAATCATAAACCACTTAATGAATGAAAATCATTCAGAAAGCAAATTAAGTATTGCCAAAGCTCCTTAAATGTGTGCCTTGAAGTGATTTAAAAAATATTTTTTTAAATATTTTTGCTCGAGAAAATTATGTATAAATATGCACAAATGACTCACAGTTCTAGATATCTGAGAAATTTCAACAATTTATTTGCCTTAAATGTAACAAACTTTTTCCTCAAAGTAGCACATTTAGCTTAATACACGTCATTCATTTAAAATAATAGCACGTTTATTTTTATCTAACATTTTATACTTTTCGACATGAATTGATTAACATGTCGACAACATGTTTAATTATATGACATGAATTGATTAACTTTAATGTCTTGAAACATTTAAAAGTTGTTAAACATTTCAAAGATGTTAAGCATGTTAGAAATTATTATCTGCTTTCTTTTTCTAGATTCGAAATTTAGTGCAATGAAATCAGCCGCAACAAATTCAACTAACCTTTGGCATCCGGAAACTGGAGTATTAGTCTTTCTACTTTATTTTACACATCTTTGCCTCCTAGACGGGAAAATGATTAGCGAGTCTGAGTGCCGTATAGAAGCGCCTGAGGTTGAATCCCGGAAAAAGCACGGATGTAAATTGTCTGTCTCTTCATAGGAGGCAACGGTGGCCCACTTATTAAGCACTTTCATAATAAAGTGACCAGCGCTTCTAGCATCAGCAGTGGCCAACGCCTATAACGACTAGAGGCCTCCTAATTTGAATTAATAAAAACAATCCCATTACTTTATTTCTCTTATATTCGATGGTGTAATTCGTATAAATACCTTAGTGTTACCTTGGATTCAAAATTAATCTGGCGTCTTCATATTGAGAATGTTCTAAAAAAGCGAAGATAGTCAGAACCCAACTATACCCCTTATTAGCTCGAAAGAGCCATCTGTCTATTAAAAACAAATTCTATACTTCGATTATTCGACCAATTTTTATGTATGCCTGCACAATCTGGGCAGCTGCATCTAAGACAGATATATTAAAACTTCAAACCTTTCAGAATACGACCCTTCGTTTAGCCCTTAACGCACCTTGGTATGTTCGTAATGACGTGATTCATTCGGTCCTTAACATTAAATCTATTGATGTCTTAATTAAAAGACTTAGCCAAAATTTGTTTGCCAAAATTGAACAGATTGATAATCGTGCTTTGCAAATGCTGCCTGCCTACGATTCGTCGATCCCAAGCTTCTCAAAACGACCACGGTCTGTGATTGGACGGGAGAACGGTATCTTCCCTCCTGCTAAAAGACGACGATCCACACGCCCCCATCCTTCAGTTCCAGCGACGACGCCGTTCACTCAACTGCTCCAGATATGCCTCACACATGATTATCAATCTGTTTCTTTTAAATCTCACATAATTTACCGCAGATTTAATCTGCCAAATTGCTATTGACCGGTAAGTAGTCATTGCACTACTAGCATATAACTATATTATAATCTATGTGTCCAAGGAGCCTATTAATCGTAAAATCTTTCCTATCTGCTTTATCTTTGGTGTTTCATTCATGTTATAAAACTATAAAATACCAAAAAAATTATTAAATATCTTAAAATACCAAGCAATTCTACATTCTCCCTAGCTCAGTGGTTAGCGCGTTAGACTCGAGACCGAAAGGTCCCGAGATCGAGTCTCGCTAATTGCTGCTTAATTTATTTAAGCAGCAATTAGCAAGACTTATAATATTTCTACTTATAATATTTTTATAAGTTCTTCTTTTTGATTCTGTAATTTTTTCTCAAGTCATGCTGACTTCCTTTTTATTTTTCCTTAACGTTTTTCATGTATTTTTTCCTATTTCTGCTAATTTTTATTAACTGTGATGTAGAGGTAGAGGGTTCTTTACCCTAGGCACTCCGTAATAATTAATCCTTGGATCCTTGGATCTTTATTTCTCGTTGCGTTTTTCTATTTTCACATTCCATTGCATTCATTATTTTGTTTTACTATATCGTTTATCATCTACATCAGTTTGACAAGTATTGGAGTTTCAGAGCTCTATTTATCCTGAAAGCAACGGTCAAGTTGCCAGTTCTTACAGGTATTGTTTTGCAATCAGCCATTAAATTCTTTTACTTATTTTTGAAATTTAAACAACATTCGTTTGACAGGTTTTATGTTAAGTTGTCTTATAATTTTAGTTTTACTTTAATTTCCAATTTCGTCTGCTCCCAACAAAATTCAGATTAGTTAAAGTAAGCTTGCAAGTTCTCGAGTTTTCTGAACATTCTTGCCAGGATAAGTTAACTATGCTTAAACTTTCCTACTGTTGAATTTAACTTACCGACTTGAGCTTCTCCTGAATGTTACTGCTTCCCGGAAAGCTTAGAGACGAGCTAATGTTTAGTTGAGCTTGCTGATTTTGTACCTTGCATATTATTTAATTTGAATGCCAACAGCACGCGAGCTAGCGGATTACTAATTTTATCTACCTTTGAATTTATTTAACTATCAAGTCAATATTTAATAAATTAGCTTTATTTTACACTTTTCTCTTAGATTGTTATCTTTGCAATTAGAAAGCAGGCAGTACAAAAGTTGTCTGACAGTCACTAAGGTTACTTTGAATGATTAGCAGTTTATAAGCAATAGCATAACAGTAGCCTTAATGAGGAATTTAAAATAATGCAATACATTCATTTCTCAATAATTTTAATTTGTTTTCAATTACATACCGTCTTTTTCTGAAAATAAGACATCCTCCGAAAATAAGCCCTATCCTGATTTTCGGAACTTTTTGTAAAATAAGAATAATTATTTAGAATTATAATATTTATTATATATTTAGAATTATAATTATATAGAATTATAATATTATTTAGAATTATAATATCCATAGGGTGTTGATGCTTAGGAGCATCATCTTATTTGTTTTTGGCGTTTGCCTAGTATGAATTACTAGAAAAGACTATGTAGTCGATGCTAGAAGTGATGTGATAGAAATGAAATGGAATGTGGCGACATCATTCGCGTTAATGAAGCGCCATCAGGTAGCAGTCTACATTGAGCGACAGTGCAGGTATACAACGTTCATTCATTTCAGTCTTGTAAGTCTGATTATTTCCTCATACGTAATTTTATTTAAAAATAAAGTGAATAATTTTTAACCCCAGTAAAAATTAATATAAAAGGAAAGAGCTATTCCGTCGAGTACAAAAAGGAAATCGTGGAAGACTCCAGGGATGTAAATCTTGTAGCATTCTGTAAAGAGAAGATGCTGGGTCTCCGTATGGTTCGTAATAAATGGCGTGAAGACTACGATTACCTGTGTTAACTGGTGGACCAAGGAAATGAGAAAAAACGCAGAGTTGGATCAGGTCGGCAGCCGTTATTTTCTGAGTTGGAAGATTGCATCTGGGAATGGATTGCAGGCAGGAGAGCAATGGCTTTGGTTGTGCGCAGGGCTGATATTCAAAAATTTGCCTTTGAAACAGCAATTGAATTTGATTTATCCACAGAAGAATTTAAAGCATCGTCACACTGGTTGGACAAGTTCCTTAAACGATATGAACTGTCTCTAAGGAGATCAACAACATTGTTTAAGCTGGAAGACAATGAAGGTGTTAACATGATTATCAAACATGATTGCTATGGATGAGACCGCGGTAATCCCATGGAGGTTAGAATATGGAGGTCCATGGGTAATCCTAAGCCAAGGAGCTCAAACAACAGTTCACCACAAGGCTTTTCTTCAATTTACGTTCCTTCTACCGGTTACGATAGTGCACGTGTTACCTGTATTTTGGCGATTCGTCTAGATGGCAAGAAAGTATCGCCGTTTTTAATCACTAAAGGTAAAAAAGACCAGATTCAACGTGTTTCAGAATTTTATGTCATTTAAAGTGAAAAAAACCTGGTGCACCCAAGCACTTATAAGAAAGTGGGTTGATTTTATGCTGCCACCACTGTTGATGAAAGTGAAAATAACAAGATGTTATAAGAAAGTGGGTTGATTTTATGCTGTCACCACTGTTGACGGGTCAGAATAGAGGTTTACTAGTTTGGGATTCCGCTAGTACTCACCGCGCTAAAGACATGAAAAACGTTCTTGCTGAGAGGAAGCTTAATCAAATAATGATTCCCGCAGGAATGACTAGTTACCTCCAGACACTTGACATGGCAACAAACAAGCCATTCAAGGATCATTTGCGGATGGAAATCAATGAATATATTGAAAACACAATGGTGAGAAATCATCAAGGTAATTATGTAAAACCAGGCTTACAAGAAGTTGTGAATTGGGTAAAATATTCATGGAACAAAATAGCTGATAGTGATGTTTGCAATGCACTACGAATAGGCTACTTAGACAAGAAGTATTCATTTAACGATAGCTATATCGCAAGACATGAGAGATTCGGACCAATGATTCAACAGGAAATGGGTTTGGAAGAAAATCAGAATATAATTCAGAATTGTATTTATGACGATGTTCCAGAAGAAGATGACATGACTGTAATTGAATAAATATAAATTTCTGTATTCTGTGTAAAATAAATATTAAATAAAAATATATAAATATGCTTTTATTTTTGCCCTTCCCCGAAAATAAGCCCTAGCGCATATTTTGGACCAAAAAAGAAAGTAAGACAGTGTCTTATTTTCGGAAAAAGACGGTAGGTAATAGCAAATAGTATGTTTTGAAAGATTAGCAGTTTATAAGCAATAGCATAACAGTAACCTTAATAAAATGAGGAATTTAAAGCAATACATTCATTTCTCAATAACATTAATTTGTTTTCAATTATATATCTAATGCCAAACAGTATAAAAGTCGTCGGATAGCCTTACGGTTGCTTTGAAAGATTAGCAATTTTTAAGCAATAGCATAACAGTAACCTTAGTAAAATGAGGAATTTAAAGCAATACATTCATATCTCAATAACTTTAATTTGTTTTCAATAATATATCTAGCAGATATAATTTAAATTACATTGAATTTATAATGTCCATTTGATAATCATCATAATATATTGCCTAAATAAGTGAGCGATTTGAAAAGCAAAGCATTGCAAATTAATGACATATTTCGCTTTTTCACGATACGTCTTACTGTTTCAATTCATGATATATCTAATTCATGCGATTTATAGTATACCTAACAGATAATATGCAAAAATATGAACGCCAAATTGTGAATAATAAAATATATTTCCAACACTGTATGTATTATACACTTCAACACAGAATAAGAGTTTGCGGACCGGATTTACTTGTGGCAAAAATAAATCCATTTAATTTAAGGAATAAATAGAAATAGAAATCAAAAAGAAAAGCAATTACTTTTAAGCTGGTTTTAAGAAACATGTTACCAAATTAACTTTTGAGAATTGAAGTAATTTCTATGAACAGAAAAAAGAAAAGAAGTTACTCAATTTCCTATGCTGTGCTAAAAGCCATTTCGTCGTCAAAAAGATTTAACGTCAACCTTTCAGATACACGTCATTTTTTTTTTCAAAACGAAGGAAAAAAATTGATTTTTATGCTACGTTATTTTCAATCTAGCTCGCGCTTTCCATAGAATAGAACCATTACTTCCTAATAGAAAAGGGGGGAAAAATACTCGGTCACAAATTCCCCAAGCAGATTACATATACACTATGTTAATTTCCCCGGAGGGATATCATTCTGATAGAAATCCTTGTTTATCAGTTTTAATGTAATTGTTAAAACAGCGCAGTTGCGGGTGAAAGAAAAATGTTGGATTACTTTGCTGAGAGTTAAGTATTTGATGCTCAGCTGGGTTCCTTTTTCATCGGGGAATGGGAAACGATTCGATTAAGCAAACTCCTTGTAATCAATACCGCACAGAAGCCATGTTTGCTTAGGATGCTGTCAAAAGTTTCGGTTAATTATTATAGCGAAACTAACTGCACTTCGACATGCTCGAATGGTTTGTAATCAAATTTACAGTAAAAATAATTTCTTATAGGTACTTCAGCTCCTCTGTTTGCAAATTATATCTAAAGCATGGAACATTTAACTACCTCTAAATAAAAAGGCTATAAATAATCTAAATACAACCAAAGTAATGTAAATATACTGCACTTAAAATGAGACTTTCAAAATAAATAACATCAAAAGTATTTGAAATGGAATTGTACACTTTCCTATTTCTCTTGAGAGTAGAGGAATATCTGTCCCTTTTCAAAAGCAATCATTACATACAAATAAGCTCTCGAAATGAATTTATTGTTGTGTTGTTTATTGTTATTCTCGATTGTATTTGAGTTGTAGCACGGGCTACTTTGCCAAAGGAAAGCTATTTTAATGTCAAAAATGCGATTAGAAGATAAATATTTTCATTAGCTCTTATACTGAAGAGCTATTATACTATTATGACCACCCTCCATCTTTAACAATGGGCTCGCCTAGGAACAAAACCACTGCGCGTACGCGACTGATGTTAGAATATACGAAGCGGCTAAACATTGTCTTTCCAAACATAGCGCGATTAGCGACATAATAGGAAACGCAGCTGATTTATCAGACTCCGATAAAGCTCAAATCATTGTGGCTCGGCCACTAGGAACATCAGTATCAGAAACAGCACGTTTAGTGGATCTTTCACGTACAATTGTTGCAAGCACATATCGAAGCTGGTGTATGGATGCTGAAATGGCAAGTCGCCGGCCAGCAGTGTGTTGTTGACGGCGCATTGACTACAGAGAAGAGCAGAGATTGCTACACATTGTTTGCCGTGACCGTAGAGCTACAACAGTGGCGACCCAAATAGTGTTTCTCAACACACTGTGCAGCGTACATTGATGCATATGAGTCAAAGCAGCCGGAAGTCGAAGCATGTGCCTGCACTGACTGCACGTCATGGCCAGCTGCGTCTGCATTGGAATATTGAAATTGGACATTAGAAGAATGTAAGAAAGTTGCATGGTCCGACGAATCACATTTTCTGGTCCATCACATCGACAAGGTGTGCTAATACCCCGATTTCCAAACGAAACCCTGGCTCCCGGGTGCACAGTTGGACAGCGACAAGCCGGTGGCGGAGATATCATGCTGTGGGCAATGTTTCATGGAGCACATTTAGGATCCATAACCCCCACAGAACAATCTTTGACATCTGTGCGCTACGTAAACATCGTTGCAGGCCAAGTTTAACCATTCATGATAACAGTATTTCTGGCAGAGGATGGTGTTTACCAACAGGATAATGCACTATGTCATAAGTGCCGAATCGTCAGGGTATGGTTCGAGGAATATTCCAGTGACTTTTAAGCCATGTTTTGGCCTCAAATTCACCTGACATTATTCAGATAGAGAATTTGTGGTCCCACCTAGATAAGCAAATTCGTGCTGCCACGCTACCCGCTTGCAATGCGAGGGAATTGCAGGACCAGTTGGTGAGCGCTTGGTGCCACATACCTCACATCAGGTATCAGCATCTTGTGGAGTCAATGCCAAGACAGGTGCTGGCAGTTTTGAGAGCTAAAGGTGGTCCTACATGTTATTAACAGGGTGATCATAATGTAATGAAAAAAGCAACATGCTAAATGTGCAGTTATATAAATATTAGACTTGAAAGAAATGTTTTAACAAACATTAAAGCACATTGCCTGCATAAAAAGGGTAGGTTGAATTATTTAACTACTGCAAAACACACTAAGGTTATTTGCCTAAGGAGACGGATGCCTTTGTGGAGGAAGTTCTAGAAGACACTATCTTGTGTTCATGTTGTCCATGGGCAAAATTAAAAAAACCAACCGTTCAACCTAGGATCGAACCCGTATCTAACTAAAAGTGTTCAGTTTCTTAACCACTCTGTCAGTGATGCAGCACTTGAATATTAGAGAATTTATTTAATAAGTCATTGAGTTAAAGGTTCGTTTCCTAAATCATTGTAATCCCATTTTTGTTTAATAAATTTTCTAACTACGAATTTAATTTTAACGTAAATGTTAATAATTTTACTAATTTGAAACAGTAGTTTTTTCTTTAAAGATCAAAAACTGCTTCGAGCGGATAAACATTTATTACTTATCCATATCAAAAACACCTTAAAATATAATAATTTTATTGTGTCAATTAGAATGATTATATAGGATATAGCAGAAGCAAAATTTTTCATGGGGCATAATGGTCAAATGCAAGAAAAGAGCTTCTACATCTAGAATTTTATAGAAACCGTTTGCTTACTGGAACGCTAGTGAAAAGAAAATATAAACTTCATTTGCTTTTACTGTTTGCTCGTATGACAAAGAGAAATTTCCAAGCGTGAAATTTTAAGAAGCTAAATTTATCATTATATCCATAGCCTCTAAGAATTTTAATCACATATATTGTCCTCCGTAATTTTTAACCTCACAAAATTGTTCAAATCATAAATTTTAAAAAAATATCTAATAATGATACTAATATAGGCATTTTTTAACAAAATTTTGTTTATTATCGGTAATAGTCCTTTAAAGTGATCTAAAATAAAAAATTGGAATTACGTCTTTTTTTAACTATGAAAAATATCGTTATAGTTATTTTCTTTAAGTTCAAAAGTGGCTTACTAGCGGCAGACAGGTCAAATCGTAGTTCAACCCGTGTTCGAATTCCAGGAGCGAGCTGAATGCGTGAGTTTTCGTGGTTTTCTTCCAGTGTAACATGGATACGAGTGCGTTTTCCTTACAAAATCCGTTACGAAGGCAACCCTTCTCATAGCTAAATATCCCTCAAGTTGCTTTTGTTTAATTAACCGAACCTTACCACGAATTCTCTAACGAATGG
Source organism: Stegodyphus mimosarum (assembly GCA_000611955.2). NCBI lineage: Eukaryota > Metazoa > Arthropoda > Arachnida > Araneae > Eresidae > Stegodyphus > Stegodyphus mimosarum. The sequence continues at coordinate 102,837 of KK120948.1, forward strand.
AATTCAAAATGTTGTTGCTGCTTGTTATTGTTGTGACTTATCTCACTAAACATACGAAAAAGCCCACGAAATAGCCTGGAGAACCCTTCAGGTGACAGTACGACTTCGTTCAGTTCCTCTCTGAAATTTGACAGAGAGCAAACATCCATGCCTTCTCCGGAATTTTAACCGGGGTCCTTCGGCACGGCAATTAGCGTCGTTAACTACTATCCCAGTTGGGCGGCTTCAATAGATATACAGGGTGACACAAAAAACGGGAACTTTTTAACAGTCCAATAAAACCAAGAGGGATGGAAGGAAAACATTTTATTCACAGTAATTGAAACCTTAAAACTTGCCATTTAAGAAACATTAGATGGCGTCCTCCTGTACGAATGGATTCTTGAAATTTGCTGCTGAGATTCTTCATTGACCGCTGTAACATCTCAGCTAGGATTTCATCTTGAATTCTCTGTTTTAACTCATCCAGGGGTCTTGTCTGAGTCGTACACACTTTACTCTTGAGATAGGTCTACAAGAAAAATCACAAATGGTCAAATTTGGCGATCTAGGTGGTCAGGGAACGTTACCGAATCTTGAGATCACACGGTTCCCGAACAATTCTCGCACAGCTTCCATCGATTGCCGGCAGTGTGTGATGACGCTCCATCCTGTTGATTCCCAGTTTCTTGAACGTGTAGGAAATTGTTCAGTTCAGGTGTAACGAATGAATCTAACATCTCCACGTAACGATCCGCACTGACATTTACTGCGATACCCTGTTCATTTTCAAAAAAATAAGGTCCCATGATCCCATGTAATGACACAGCACACCATACTGTCACCTTACTAGCGTATAAAGGCTGCTCAGGGACTTCACTCGGATTTGTGAGTAGTTAGGATGTGTATCTGTTGCCCGCTCCTCTGATCCATGATTACAAAAATGGCGGAGTGGATGGATTTGCTCAAGGTCGCAGTACTGCAGTACTGCCACCTGCTCATGGCTGTCACTACGCATTTCGAAAATTCCCGGTATTCTGTGTCACCCTGTACATTGTTTTATTATTTGTCTCTTTCGAATAATGGACAACAATAATTCTAATTCATATGTACATCAGAATAATTTTAGGAGGATTTTACTTTCAATGCCAAAAATGTATTCGAGAAATGTTTTTTTAAAAATTGTTTTCAATGTCTTTAAAGCTTTAATTATTTATTAATGCTGAACTGCTAACGGGTTCTCTTTTGGAAACTCAGAAGAACGGTCGGAGATAATATATACGCAACAAAGGTACATAATTCCATTATAGACCGACCAGTAGTCATATGATGGAAGTTACTGATAATTCGTATTAGTTGCTCTTCTCACCAGTGGCTGACTGAAGATGATTAACAGTGGAAATCACGAAACACCTCATAAATTACCATTTCACGGTTATGTAATGTGAATACTATATCATCTTTCCTTAGAAAGTCCTTTCAAATTCCTATCTCCCTAAGCATGTAATCCTAATGTTTTTGGCTATAATCAAGTAGTCAACTAACTATGTTATACTGAAAGGCTTAAGTATAATACGTGTTGAGGATTCACTGGTTCCTTGGTACAGATACGTCCCTCCAATCATTATCCTTCTCAATATCTGTAAAGAACAACTTAATAAGTCTGAAAGCTCATATATCTTATGCTCCAGCTAATGAAATTCATATTTCAGGTTTCCTGTCTTGGTGCTTAATATACAATTATGGATTCTATAACCTTATTCCGAGAAAATTTTATAATGAATATTACTTAAGGTTCAAAATTTTAAAGTATTATGCGGGTTCAGAATCCTTAATATGCATGTTTAAAGTAATTGAAAATTTAAAGACATAATGTGTGTTTAAATGTAAAAAGCTGAATAACTAATATAATTCTGTTTATGTGCAAGGATTTTTTTAAAGTTTGTTTAGATATTAATTAGAAAATTGTTAAATTTTGCCTTAAAGGTACCTCAGTTCTCGATCAAATAATATTAGAGTTCATTATATGAATTCATGCATTCTCTGGGATTCGAACGCGGGTTCAGTATTATGGCAGCCACCATCGCTAATCGTAATACATATAAGGGCGAAAAAAATCGTTATCTCCTGGATTTAATCGAGTGTGTATAATGTCTCTCCCAGTTGTTCTTTAGACTGAAGAGAATATAGCCGACTGCATGAATATAGTATTTAAAATATAATGAATACTAGAAGAAATTAGCTAGCTCATTAAAATAGCCGTATTTCGCAATCCTTGGTTCCGAGAAAAGTGCAATTTTTCTGCATATTTGAAATTTCATCACTTAAAAAGGGAGACTCGGTACGTAAAAATCGATTAAATTACTGATTTTTCAATTTTTTGCTAGAAAAATACCTTAATATACTCTCAAGAGAAATTTTGAAATGATCTGACGGTAATAAATGGTATAAAATGCTTTTAAACATTTTGAGACCTTTAAATGCCACGCACCTTCAGTTTTTATTTTTTTCTAACTTCTTAATTTTTTTCGGTAAGTTATTAAGAATCGGTGTAATTGAAAAGGAGTGTAATTAAATGTGACTGCAAGTATCAAGAAATTCTGTTTATGTTTATAAACTGCTTTATTTAAATACAACGTGAAGCTGGGAAAAAAATAAAAAAATTTCTCCACTTTTAAAATGGCAAGGTTATATATATATATATATATATTGAGCTCAGCAAATATTTCTATATGTATTATTAGTCAACTTTGCTATGCTTCTTCAAAAATTGAAATTATTTGTGATACGACTAGAACAGAAAGAAGTGGTGTAATAAAAGTGATCAAGTTCCTGACTGTAGCATTATTAAAATAGTGCTGGAACAAACATTAAACTCTTTAATTAATTAAAATACACGTAAATTATTTTAAAATGCAATTTACATGCGAGGAGAAATTGCTAAAAGAAGAAAAGAAATCACATATGCTTCTGAGTGGTTTTTAAATACAATGTTTTATATTTGTTAAAATTTCAAATTTTGCTTTTTGAAAAAATGAATGAAACGACAAATTAATATTATTAACATTAATTATAAGTGTTTTAGAAAATATATTATAATTGATTCATGTATTAAAATTGTTTTGAATGTGTATTAAAGAACAAAAACAGGTAAAGAAAAATTCCTCTTATATTTTAGGATTTTTTTTTCAATATTTCTAGTCAGATGAGGTTTTAAACAAACGCTTGTAATTTATGTTTATATTAACCAATTAAACATTACTAGGTTTTATTTTATATACATATGTATTGAAATTCAGTAATAAAATTTTTAAGAAACTTGAAATGATTTAATGACCATTTAGACAGTTTGCGTTCTTTAAACTGCTTTTCTCAGTTTTCATTTTTTCAGTATATTCTTTTACTTAGTCCTAAAACTTCTACAGATATGGACTAAATTATTTAATATTTTTACTGCTTATTTAAAATTATATTCTTAATAGAAACAAGGATGCGTTTTGCAAAATAGTGAAAAGAAAAATTATTGGACGTCAAAATATGATTGAGATCATCTTTTTTTTAAAGTTTTTACATAAAAATGTGCTTTTTATTTTTTTTCTTAGAAACTAATTCATTAATCGCAAAATCGATCCTTGAAGTTATTAAGAACACTCTAACATATGCAATAAAAAAATTTGGGGCAAAAACATTCAAAATTGTGGGAGAAGAAGGAATTTTTAATTCTTAAATTTTTCTTCAAAAAATTTAAATTTAAAAAAATTACTAGCAGAAATTTTTTTCAGTTTAAAATCATTTTGTCTTATAAAGCCACTTAATATTATTCATAGAAAATAGATGAAAATTCTTAAATACAAAATATCATTCGAAAGGTACCAAGTCCCCTTAAAAAGACAAAAAGCACCGCGTCCTAGATAGCTAACATAATTCTGTTTGTATACAGGGATTGTTTTAAAATTTATTTAGATATAATGTAGAAATCTGTTAAATTTTTCTAACTTAGTTCTCTTGTAAATAATATAAAAGTTAAACATTCATGCCTTCTCTGGGATTCGAACTCGGCTCCAACCATATGGCAGCCAGCGTCACTAATCATTATACCAACAAGGGCGAACAAAATCGTCATGGCCTGGATTTAATCGAGTGAGTCTAGTGTCGCTCCCCATTCGCTCTTTAGACTGAAGATAATATAGCCGACGATACGAATACAGCATTTAAAAATAATGAAAACCAGGAGAAGCCCGCGCAGCTAGTTATAAAGATGAAAAGCGCTGCGGCCTAGATAACTAACATAACTGTTTGTGTACATAGATTGTTTTTTAAAATTGTTTAGATATTAAGTAAAAATCTGTTAAATTTTCCCATAAAAGAATCTCAGTTTTTTTGTAAATAATATTAATGTTTTTAAGGACTTCAGATATAATGTGTGTTTATAACAGTAAAACAAATCTATTAGAAGAACCCGAAAAACCCATATAAATCTTATAAGGAAGGAAAAAAAAAGCTTATAATGAAAGAAATGGGTATTATACCGATATCAGGTGCAACGCATCTTGTTTGATTTTCTAATACAAGACTGGAAGCAAAGTTCAAATCATATCGAAAACTTCCTAAACACGCAAATGAAATTTCACTGAAATGTATTTCATGTCATACTAATTTCAGACACTGTTTCGATGACTAATACAGTTTGACTGGTAATACCTCACCATGAAGGAAATATTCTCATTCAGTGAATAAAATTCCAAAAACAGTCATTTTAAATTCTGCGTTCATCTTTCTCGAATGGCAGGCAAAGCCAAAATAAGCATAAATTTGATTTAGGATAATTCATTTTGTTTATGCTTTTCGAATGAAATAGTGAAGCTCAGTATTCAAAATCTTGATTTGCTTTTCTCGTAATATATATTTAGTTATTAATTCTGACATATGGCTGAAACCTACGGCAAAAATGTGCATTATTTATTTTAGGTTTGTTTATTTCTTGCTAACTTTACAGAGTAGAATGATGATGTCAATTTTGTAAATTCCACATTTTGGCAGAAACATCTTTTATTTTATTTTAACTTCGAGAAGCTAATTTTATTTGTGCCATTTTAATAGCTAGGTATAACATTCACGTGATGTATGATATAAGAAGAATTCAAAGGTTGGTTTGAATGTCAAGCGAAATAAAAAAGTTAGTAAATCATAACTATTTTCATACTTAAAGCTTTATCACTGTTGAAATCTTCATTAATATTCGAGATCATTTAGATACATATGCAATCGTTAGGTTTTTAAAGGAAAAGATCCCACATATTAAATTGGCTTTTTTATTTATAAAACGTTTAGCTTGAAAAATAATTTTTTAATACAGAGTTATTCAAAAAGAAAGAGTAGATTTCAAACATTTATTTCTTCCAAACTGCAAAAGATAGAAACATGATTCTAACGTTAATGGATAGAGAAACGTTTATAGCTATGGTATGCATTCCATATGAGGACTGTGTGTGAAAGATGAAAAGTGGATTCATCGGAAAAAATTAATCGTTCAGCAAAATTGTCTTCTTCCATATCATCTAACAGCTACTGCAAAATTCGTACCTTTGCTGTGGTCGTCAAGATGCAATGCTTGCAATAACTGCAGTTTGCATGGCTTCATGTGCAGACGATGTTTTAGAACTCGCCATACCGTTGGTTGAGGAATTTTAAGTTCTTTGCTTGCTCGCGATGTTACTTTCTTTGGGCTCCAACTGACAAATAATACCAGAACAAACAATAACGCCAATGCACCAATGCGACCATGATTGGAACTTTTACCCCGTACTAATAATAAATTGTACACTTTTCTCTATCCATTAACGTTAGAATCATGTTTCTGTCTTTTGTAGTTTGGAAAAAAATGTATGTTTGCACTCTACTCTTTCTTTTTGAATAACCCTGTATATGCATTTACATTCTAGTAACTTACCATTTATATGAAATGCTAGACATAGAGTTCGTTGACATGGATATGGGAAAGTTGATATAATTGGCCAAGAGTCTTCCAAAGTCAAAATGTAGTTGACAATTTAACTGGAGTCTAGAATGTATATAAGCTTTTAAGTTCATCCGTTTTGTTTAACCCTATACTGCCGAATATTAGAAGTACTACACTTTGAAAGAAAAACATAATAAACCTTAAATTTGTTTGAAAGATAAAGCTGATGATATGAAATGTACTGCCATCATTCCATGGCATACTCACATTACTTTAAGGCGTAGTGATATGTAGGAGTTGTGAAAAATGAGAGATGAAAAAGGTCTCTTTTCATTCCGAAAAAGATTTTACTCGTTCTTCTTGTGCTGAAATGTCGTGTTATGCCTGATATAAAACTCATAGAAGCATGTTTCAAAATTCGGTTTCTTTTTAAAGCCAAAACCTGCCTACCTATTACGTTTCACGTTTGTTGATATCCAATGAATTTTGTGAAAAATTTCAATCGACCGATAAAGATGGGCCACAAGAATCACATGTAGGATCTCAACTGAACCCAATGCTCCAGCAGATATCCTGTCCTCATTGCTGTTAAGGCTTGTACAGCTACATCGCATACCTGGGTTAGAAAACTGAATGTGCTTCACAGCGTTAAGTATCTGCACGCACTACAGAACGACGATGTCAATAATGGCGTAGAGTGCTAGCAAGATAACTGTTGCTTCGGTCTTTTTCTGATACTACAGCCCAATAATTATTGCTTACAATGTTATGTTCAACGAGTTATAGAGAACGTACAGTGACACGACTTCCTTTGCTTTGACGAATTTCGGATATGCTTACAGCATCATGGTTGCCTTACGTATGTGTCGAGATACAGAGAAGAACGAAAGCTTGAAGCCTGAGTCATACCAACTCAGTATCTGGACTGATGGTGCAGGATGCGGATGTTTGCACGTGCTGTTCATTTTCAGCTTGCACATTTTACACAGCCACAGTTACATTACTGAGTTTTTTATTGCCTCTGATTGTGCGATACTTTTGGGGCTTGTAGCCCAACCTTTGTACAGAACAGTTCGAGATCGCATGTTGCCTACGCTTTTCTAAGCTTTCTCAATTTACAAGATGTTAACCTCCTCCTTTGGCCGGCATGTTCACCAGGTCTCCTACTTAGTGAGAATGTCTGGTCAATGGATGCAGATAAAATAGTACGACAACACTAGCAATAGATATGATTGATGAACGTTGGCATAAAAGTGAAGCTATTTATTTCCTAGCCTGTGATTGCTGTTCTTGTTAGAGACTTTTATTATTTTGACCCTAGAATAAATTGCAGTCAAATTAAAGGATACATTGTAATTTTGCGAAGAAAATAATTTTAATTTGCGTTCGAATGTAAGCTGAATATTCTGTATTGTTTTATTAAATCAAATCAAAATAACATTAAATTAAATTTGCAAATAAAATAAACTATAATCTATATTTCATCAAGAGCAAATGATTGCTTAAACTCGTTTCTTTCTAGTGGATATGAACAGTACGTATGCTTTTGAGTTTATTCTGTTCCTGATCCAACTAAAGTACAGGGTGACCCAAAAGTCCGTTAACATTTAAAAATTCAATAATTCACTGGATAATGTAGGTATAGAAGTAAATATTGACACACATGTTTGAAATGACATAGGGTTTTATTGAAAGCAAAAAACATTTGCAAAAAAGGCCAACAGATGGCGCTGGGCAGTAAAATATCAGTGATGCGGCATGAGAATCATGTATGAAATGAGCTGTAGTGAGAGAAAAAATCAGTCCCTCCATAACTTTGTCACTTTCCTATCTTTGCCTCCGGATGTTGGTCACGGTATAATGCAGATTTATCACATCAATCGTGATCAGACTCTTTTTCTTCGAGAAAATGTGTGGTTCTGCTATTCAAACTGTCAGTGTGACGCGTGCGAGGGGCTCTGACATATTACAGAGTCCCATCGTTCCTAGTCTGGCTGATAAACACATGTACTATGGTATAACTTTTATTCAGGTTGGCGCTCCACCCCTATTGCTATACGTGTGAAAGATCTCTTGCACACATCGTTTGGTGAAGTTCGCGCGCCGAGCCGCCACTTCTGTCAGCTTGGTCTCTCAGGTTCTCAGATTTCAATCCGTGTGATTATTGATTGGGTGATTAACTGAAATCGCAAGTCTACTGCGATTTTCCGACCTCATTAAGGATGCTGATAGACAACATCTGACAACAATTTCTCACCATACCTTGAGATATGCTACACATTGCTATTCACAACATTGTACCTCGGCTACAGGTATTGCTGATGAATGACGGCCGACATGTTAAACATTTGCTATAAAGAACATAATCTTTGCTAAAAATAAAGCAATTGTTTTGTTTATTATTGCTTTTTTGTTGTCATATGAAGCGCCATCTGTTGGCCATTTTAAGCACTTTTTTGCCTTCAATAAAACCCCATGACATTTCAAGCGTATATGTTAGTTTTGACCTCTATACTTACATTATTCAGTGAATTATTGAATTTTCAAATGTTAACGTACTTTTGTGTCCCCTTATAGATATAACTATAAAGATTTCATATTCAGCTAAATCCTTAACTGTAAAATATGAAAACATCAATTCGGATCCATTCAAAATTATCTGTCCTGCGAGAATAATATGCCCAGATGCAAAATATCAAACAACGTAGTAGATTTTTTATCTAGCTGTTAAACAGCTTCTATCAAATTATTTTTTAAATAAGTTCGGCTTTATTCAATGAACAAATTCAATAAATAGGGATCTAAAAAATTGGATCTCAAAAGTAAAATTTTCTTCTTCAAAATAACAACTTAGACCCGAAACAAATCTACCGACTAAAACCTACAAATTTATAATTGATTGACAACATTTATAATTGTTTTAAAATTACTTTTCAACAATCAAAATTAATTTTCACAATGAAATTTAAATTTTATTAATGTTTCTTTTCATCTACAGTAATATTTTAGGTTTTTCTTTAAATCACTCAAATAGCAGCACTAATCTAAGACATATTAGCTATAGGTACGCTATGTAACAATTTTTAAAGCCACAATTAATCTATCCTGATTAGAAATGTCGGCCTTCTGACATTTTTCAAAAATATCTGATACAGGAGAATTATTTTTCATCTTGGAAGGCAGGTTTTATTTGTTCTTTTATTATTCACTTGTATCTTGATGCAGTTAAAAACTAACAGCATAAGAAAATTTTATTTTCATACTTAAAATTTTACGTGATGCCTTTCGTTGCAGATCGTATCAGACATAATGCTTTCATATCTCTGTGACAAGTAATTTTCATGCAAATTTCTTACAAAGCATTAGATGAATTCTTTGTAGTCTTGTCTTTTGATTATAATAATTGAATACCCCTTAAGAAAATGTTGATATTGTTAATGTTTTGCAGATATTTCTGGATTCAATAGAGAAAAAAAAACGCAATTTTAAGCTCTTAATTAAAATTACTTCTGAATGCTATACATAATAATTTTTAGCATAATAAAATTCATTGTCCCCACTTCTTACAATTAACTATAAATATGCGAAAATGAGAATAAATATGCGATAAATGTACACAGATTTAATTGGCAGAGAAATCATAAGCTCTAAACGTAAGCTAATAGATATAAGAGGCTTTTTCTTGGAGCATAAAAGATGCAAATCAACTATTCACCAACTAGACAATCTCGCGCGCTGGAGATAAAAAATGTTATATTACGCAGAGTTGCCACTGTTCACATTGAAATAGTTGAATTTGTTAATCAAAAACTCATTAAAAGTTTACAAAATATCAAACATAAAATTTGAAATTCAAAATTTGGGCTTCCAGGTTCACATGTTCGGGTGTAAGATTGCGTAATTCAAAATTTCATGGACCTAGGTACCGTCGCTTTTGCACAGTGCGAGGAACATACCTACATTTATGCAGATTCCTACTTTAATTTCTTTAAAAATAATACAGGGAGATAATATTTGGTGGTAACAACCGGAAAACTGATACATCCATTTATAGTAGACTATGCAAAATCACATTTCGAGACGATTAGCCAATTCAGATTAATGCCCTTTTTAATTAACATGCTATACCTTAGGATGTTCGAAATGTTGCTAACACAACAGTAATGTGATATCAAAAAATTTAAATATTAAAGCCTAAAAAACCTGGTTTCTGAGTAAATGCGCTTTCTACGCAGCTATGAGTGCAATATTTACACACCAATAGAAAGAAAACAAGATCTCCGCTTATAAAGTCCAGATTGCTTAAGTTATCCCCCTTTAAGTTTTCGGCATTAGCAGACTTAGCGACGCACACCCCAGTAAGAAATTGCTCTTCGGAGCACATTTCTTACAGTAGTAGTTTGAATAAAAAAATTTCTAGTCTTTCTAGTTGCTTTTAGCATACTGTTTGGCATACACAGCGCAATATTTTACGATTATTGAAGGGGATGGAACTTGAGTTGACGCTTCTGTTTCGTGTAGGAAAGAAACCTCTGTATAATAAGTATACTGCTGGACGGGCTTGTTTTCCTATTTCTGGGAGGAAAGTGTTTCTCAGAAGTATTTCTTATTGAGTTTTGCATCGATAGGTCTGATAAGAGGTTTAGATTCTCACATGTTCTCTAAACCCGTTTCATTTACATTTTCTGGGGGAGTAGATAAAGCAGAATAAGCGCAGAAATGATTCAACATAAGAACTAACCATTCGCAAAATACACCTTGCAGATGAATCCGTAGCATTGTGAAAACACTTTCGTAAGATGTAAAAGACACACCTATGTTGTAATCAGAAACGAAGATGGTATCATTAAAACATAGGAGAAGACGATAGATATCTAAGTTATATGAACATTAATAACATAAATTCGTTAAAGTCACTCAAATTTCTGTAAAGCCATTAGGTTAATTTTAATCAGAAAAGGTAAAAAACGAGCAATGCCCTCGCCGGAACTCGAACCCTGAACCTCTTGAATATGCGCTGAGTGTGCTACCATAACACCCCGAAAGCATGCAGAAATGAGGAAGAAAATATATAATAATTCATTTTGTTGCCGTGCTAAACTTGTGGCTACTTTTTCTCGGTTTAAAACTCAATGTTGCAATAAAACGCTACATTTTATAGCAGTGTTATTTTCCCACATTATTCAAATAAGAATAACAAATTTAACGTTTTACATTATGGGAATGGAAAGGTTGTAAATGGGGGACAATTTTCAGTTTTAAATCAATTAGAATACACTAAATAGAAGATATGTTATGCATATGGTTTAGTCAAAACTTGAATCTGTTTAGTCAATAGTTAAATAGGAAACTTTTCAATGGAAATTTTGTAATTTCTTGGTAATTCTAATGATAAGCAAAGCCAAGGTTTTATATCTGAAACTGCCGCCTGCATTAGCTGCAAGAAAAACTAAAATTTGTAGCAGATTTGTGATAAGGCTTATTATTTTCTTCTTTAATGTAATCATTCTTTAATGCGTTCTATATAATTGTTTTTCCTCTTCCTATGCGAATTTTCTGAATTTTTAATCGATGAAAACCATCGTTATGTAAAACTGGGCAAAAAAAAGCAATCATAGCCTGACGAACGTTTTGAAAAAAACCCTATCAATTTAGAAGACGATCACATATAGGTCTCTCTTCTTCAGGAGCTAAAACTACTTTCTTTCTGCAAGTGAGAATCTGTGTCTTTTCGCACTCCATCAACAACGTTTTATTCAACATCTACGCCAGATTAACGCACATTGTTTCCAAGTTTTATACTCTCATTCATTTGTTCGATTACGAGTTGTTTTAAAGTTTCATTTTGCTGTGTGCTGGAAGTGCTTCCTTCTGTGTCATTCAAATCTATTTAGTTATTAAGTCTTTATATTTTGATATTAGGATTCAGATTATATTGATTTACCTTGCAGTTTATCTTCCTTGTTAGCCCAAAGGGGCTTCAGCACAGAAGGGCTATTAGTCTCGAAACGCCATTTTGCGTCAGTTCACTACAAATGTCCGTTTCACTTTTCAAATTGTTGCCACTAAATGTTATCGCCATGTATTATATTTAAAGAAATTAAATAAAAAAGAATCTGGTTATGCATGTTTCCCGCATTGTGAAAAAGGCCATCAAATTTTGAATAACGTAGTCCTACACCCCGAATATAGGTACTCGGAAGCCCGAATTTGGAATTTCTTTTATTGCTTATCTTATATTTTGTAAAACGCTAACGAATTTTTGATTAAAAAACTCAAGGATTTCAAAGCGAGCAATGGTAACGTCGTACAGGAAAAACATTTTTATCTCCAGCGCGTGAGAGCGTGTATCGGAAATTCTAAAGATAAGCTGTTTTTAAATATTTTAGCCCAAACGGACATTATCCCAAATGCTCTCATACAATGTCTATGTATGTGTGTGTAAATGCAAAAAACCCCCCATGGGAACGTAATATAAAATCTGAAAGCTTTTAGATTTTTTTACTTATTAATATTTGATAATTCAACTCTTTAAGACCAGAGGACTTAGACTAGCGTTCTAGAAGATCTTTTTGACCTCAATAATTGCTGCAACTAGTTGTTTATTCATCTCAAACACATATGCAACATTTAAGCATAAATACTAAGATTTAAAGTTAGAATTTAGTGTATTAAAAACATTGAAATTTAATTTATGAAATTTCGTTGGTCTAAAGTTTTTAGCAACGAACTTCCAAACTTTGAAGCATAATATTCAGTGCCAAAAATAATAATCATACTTTACATAATATGCAAAACTACTTTTGATAGCATATTCTGTATGACGAGATAAACACCCTTGCTTTAAGCAACAGTTTTTGTTGTTCTTTGCTTTTAACAAAATTCTGCATTTGTATATCTCTGCTGTTGAATTTAATTAGATGTGAAACTAAATTTAAAAGTGTAGCTTTCTTAAGGACGCATATGCATGTTACACTACTTTTAAACTACAGTCATTTTCCTAGTCTTCAGTTAAGAGAATTTATTACATGGGACATTTAAAAAAAGTCCTGTGATTTTAGGTTTAAAAGGTCACTTCTTTATTTCTCTTTTTGAATTATTTGAATTGTGCTTCTGAAAACTTCATGCTGTACAAAGTTTCTGCGAAGAAATATGAAAAAAAACGTTTGCGCTGAATAATCAAAAATTCGTATTGATATAGGAAGTCAAGTATAGTTCGACCGTCTCAAACGCAACCCTGGCTGGCATTCTGCCAAAACACATAGACTCGTCCAAAAAGTGATGTTATTACTTGCTGCGACGTGAAAGGTCACGTGAAAGTCTTCTCTTCTGCGGAAACAGATATGCTGGAAGGAAAGAAAGTCCATATCCTTCCACTCTATTTTGAGAATAATTCGGTCCGAATGGCGCATGCGTGTTTGCGCTCATGGTCGCGGATAAGGCTGTCGAACTATAATCAGAAAATGAGTTCTGTTTCAGATAATATTGCAGATAACTCGAGAGTGCATGGGTTAATTCAATGATATACATCATTTTATATCATGTAAAAACTTACTAATTTCCAACTACTCTAGAAATTACTTCTATTTTGCTATGTTTTGTTTGTGGCTTATCCCAATCGATCGACAGTAACATTAGATCAGGTTTCTGATATCAGAACAAGCCCACGAAATTCATCGTGTCAAGGAGTCAAGATTGTGCCTGTCGTTGACAGGAGCCTTGAGTGCCATATACGTGACAGTACGACTTGTATTTTACTGTAACTGATAGATTTCATATTCACTAGATTGATGTTACATATTGAAGTAGATAATTCCTTAATGAATAACCCTAAATATTAAACAAATATTTTGTTTTTCTTTCTCACCTTTCATCACCGTGGTGTAACTACCAAATCATCTTCGCACGTCTAGCTTGTACCTGAAAGGCAAGGAATTCAAATCCCGGTGAAGGTGAGGCTCATCTTTATATTTTTAAGTTTCAAAAAATTGTAACTAGAGTGTACAGTGGTAAACAACTAAGATAATTCTTTACCACACGGAGACTGGGTTTTCTTTCTTCTCAGTCGACCTTTGAGTAGGGACAAACATAAGGATTATTTTATTTTCCTTACATCATACATTCGTGATGCAATGATAAGCTTGTCCAACTCGGAATCAAAATGTCTAGAGTTGAAATCTTCGCGATAGCATCATTGATTTTTCTTATGTCGTGCTTTCAAAAACCCAATATAATGCACAAAGTTAATATGTAAACGTTTGATAGCAGCTTATTACTAGAAACATTAGTTTACAATTCATTGTGAAGTTCACAATAAAAAAAATTCAGTGTCTAAATGTTTACCTTAGACCTTTCGTTAATTCTGCTTTGATTTTTCCTCTCTTTAATTCTGCTCTGATTAATAACAGAAGAAAACAGTTACCTCCTCAAAGAAAAATAACTTCTCAAGGAGACCTATGAACATTATCAGTCCTTCTCAAGTTCTAGGCCTACCAGCCGCCGAGCAATTGCTGAGCGCTGGTAATTCAGTCCGAGGTTCGTATCCCACAAATGGGCTGGTTGCATGGGCGTTTTCGTTGTTTTCTCCGTGAGAAAGGTGTATAGCAGTCAGTTTGCCTTAGAAAGTCGTCCACGAAGACATCCCTCCCCATAGGCCCATAGTCCTCAAGAGCTTTGTTACAATCAAATGAAGCAAACTAAACCAACCATTTCGGTTTGAAGCCCAGTTAAAAGGCTGGGTGAATGGGTATATTATAAAGATTTTCAGCAGAAGGACATGAAAAAGAGCAAGATTCTTGTAGGGAGTCCTCAACAAAGGAATTCTTTTAGTTACTTTGCAATAATTCAAATACTCCATGTCTTCACTTATGATCAGTATGACTGGTTTAGTTGTCCTGGTACCGTTTGTGATCCAAATCTATTTGGAATGAAATGGCTGCATATTTAGGAGACTGGTAAATAAATTTACGTAGTGATAATGGTAGTGGGAACCTGCTGAAAGAAAACTTTTAGGAAATATTTAGAGCATATTTTTACGCATTTATATTAAAATATATATAAATTCTAATACTTATAGCACACCAAAAAAAAAACAGTTTCATATTCTGAAATAATTTTCTTTGCGGAAATGAATTACTTGTTTAAGACATACTCATAAGTTTAAAATACATAAAACCTAAAAAAGAAACTAAAAATAGCGTACATGCAATATAAATAAAATCCAACCGAAACTTCTTGTCTAAAATAATACACATTCTTTTCTTGCATTCTACAAAGCAAAGCAAATCCTTCTCAAAATGTCTTTCCCATGTGTCCTCCGCAGGCGTATGACATACGTCAAATCTTTTATTTCCTTTCCACACACCTTTATCTTTCATGTATTAATGCATTATGTATGAAAAGAGTTATTACCACACTGAAAGATATTCTTTCACCTTCGAGGTTATTTTTGCTTCGTTTCAAGAATACCGACAGCATGTTAGATGAGTATCTTTTTATTTTAACCAGATACATCCGGATTACTTTTTGATGTGCTGGTTTAATGCACTGCTCCTGTCATTGAAGAGTGCGATGTTTTTGGGTACATAATAAACTAAGCATCTTTCTTTTTCTTTTTTGAAAATATCATACTTTTGCTTTCTCTTTTCTTTTATCTGAGAAATGTTTCAGTCGAACTTATGTTACACATTAGCATACATAGCAAAGTATATTTTATGAAGTCGACGTGTACTGAATGGAAAAAGAACTGATGCATTATACAAATATTCTCTGCTTTGTGAACGTACACTTTACGCTCCTCCGGTTTAGGTAAGAACATAAATTATAACTTATTTCCGTTAACGAAAGAAAGAATATGATTTTCGGATATATGATGGGAATTTAAAAATGAAAACACTTTTGAGCAATTGTTTTATGCATGTTTGCAAAAAAGTATGACTTTAATTATGAAATAGTATACATAACTTTTAACAATCTGCATGAACTGAAGAGCAGGGAGAAAATGTGTCAATTTTGTGACAATTATTTTTAAGTTTTCCTAGTGTTTATGCTTAAAGTATGCTTAAAGTATGTGAGTGAGTGAGTGACGGAAGACGTGGGCACCACCCCTCTCACATACTGGTTAATTGGTATAGCGCCACGTCCACCCTTATCTAAAACAACCTTTTGGGTAAGTTCAAGTACATATTGCTGAATGCCCAGTACACAATACTGAGGATTTGAAAATAAGAACTTGCTTAATTATAATTACTATACATTACCGAACACATTGCCGAATGCTTAGTACACATTACTTGGGATTGAAACATTGGTACACATTTACATTTATAGAACTTAATACACAATACTGAGGATACTGAATGCTTAGCACACAATACTGAGGATTTGAAAATAAGAACTTGCTTAATTATAATTACTATACATTACTGAACACATTGCCGAATGCTTAGTACATATTACTTAGGATTGAAACATTGGTACACATTTACATTTATAGAACATTGGTACACATTTACATTTAGTTACTCATAATTTAAGATGCAAATAATTATTTAAGAGTCTCATGACTTGGCACACATTAATGAACACATTGCTGAATGCTTAGTACACATTACTGAGGATTTGAAAATAAACACTTGCTTAATTATGTATAATTACTATACCTTACTGAAAATATTATTAAATACTTAGTGCACATTACTTGGGACTGAAAGTAAACACTTGCTTAATTATAATTTTTATACATTATTTAAAACACTTGCGAGATTTAGTAAAGTCCTGTATATACTTTGTTATGCACCTGGTTATTGGATGCCTACGGAAGCATAGTACATTCCTTAGTACACACCACTGGATTGAACATCTGGTACACATCGCTGGGGATTTGAAAATGTGCGCTTGGTAATTTAAGTCAATGCTGCATGCACATTGTTGTGCACCTATTAGTTGAACTCTTATGCAAGCGTAGTACATTTTTTGGTACACATTGTTGAGAACATTATTGAATATTTAATACATATTACTAAAGATAATATTAATGCTATATATACCTTGCTGCACCTGTTGGCACATTATATTAGTGTATTTTCGTATTGTTGAGTCTGCTGGTAGTGCTTACACAGACTTGTGAGTTTATTCGGTGGATATTTATGTAAACATAGTTCATTCCTTGGTACACATTACTGGACGCATTACGCAGTACTTGGTACGCATAGCTGGAGATTAAAGATTTTAAGGTGTACACTTGCTAATTATAATAATGCTTTATGCATATTGTTGTGCACTTGTTCATCGGACGCTTGATTAAGAATAGTTCATTCCTTGGTACATAATGCTGAACATTAATGAATATTGGAAACTGATACACATTACTAAGGATCTGTTATTAAAATACTTGTTGTATTTTATTTATTGCTATATACTCATTGTTGCACCTGTTCGTGGACGCTTATTTATTGGATGTTATTGATAGACGTGTTATGCAACTTGACAAAGATCCGTGCCTAGTCTTGCCAGAACACCCATCAGTTTGCATATTTTGTGAGTTAAATGCTTATGTTGTATCATAAATTTGTGGAATGCTCTCAGGTTCGTAGTTGGCATTTTAATATGGTAATCACTCGTAAGTAGGCATTGAGTTAGATAATGCTCTGGAGAGCCAGTTGCCCCACATGTGCAAGTGTCCGTATCCATGATAGCATATTTGTTAAAGTAGACCGGGAATGGCCCATGGCCCGAAACATATCGTACCAGTTGAAGTTGTATAACTAGACGTTCCAGATCTACTTTAGGGATGTGATAGTAGGTTCGCCTGCCCTTTTCACTCGTGTCCCATTCTATCTGCCACTTGGATTTCGATATTTGTTGGAGATTCCGTACTAGATGGGAGATGGCCCATTTGATGGAGATTGGGGTTGCCTCATTATCTTCTGCTCCCTCCTTTGATAATCTGTCCGCTAGCTCTTAAAGTATGTATCCTCTTAAAGTATGTAATGTATATGTTTAAGTATGTATGCTCCTCTTAAAGTATGTATGTTCATTTTTTAGCCGAAAGTGGCGATACCTTAGAAGGGCAATTAGTCTCAAAACGGCATTTTGTAACATTTCACTATAAACGGCGAATTACTTTTTAAATATTTGCCCCCTAGATTACATTTAATGAAATTAAATAATTTAGAATCCATACATGAATCTATGAACGTTTCTTGCATTGTGAAAAAACGAAGGTACATAGAACCATCAAACTATGAATAACTTAGTCCTCCACCCGAACATGGGCACGTGGAAACCCGAATTTTGAACTTCGAATTCGTTTTATCATTTATTTCATATCTGGTAAAACTTCAACAAATTTCTGATTAACAAACTCAACGACTTCAGTGCGAGCAATAAGAACACTGTACGGAGTAATTACGAATTTTGATATGCATTGCTAATTTTAGTAGAATTACAAAATAAAATTATTATATTCCGCGAGCAATGTAGCTCGAGACAAATCTTAAGAGAAATCTATGCCGGAAAAGTAAGAATACAGGGGCACGTCATAATGGATATCTCGGTAATTTCTACTGAAATTGAATAAATGTAATTGACCACTATGTTATCTGTACACGTAATTCCATTTTCTTATTGCTTTTCAGTGATTTCGAGAAGAAATTGCTAGAAATATCTTGCGGTCGTTTGAAATCTACTTAAAGCCGAAGAGTGAGCATCTGCTCTCAGTTGCTTAGTTACTGTTGTTGCGAGTTGTTCAGTTCTGCGTGAACTGAGATATCCGATTAGCTTTCTCTTTAGATGCGTTTTGCATTGCGTTGTGATTAACGTTTTGAGCAGACTGTAGTGCAAGTACTGATATTACTGTGTGTGTCAGCATTTATACGAACATTTCTGTGGAAAATTCCAGCTCTGAAATATTTCTTTTCATAAAAATACATCTTTATTAAGCTATTGTCGGATTTGCGCATTCAATTTATTAAAAACCCGTACGCAAGCAAAACTTTTTGGTGTCAGAAGTGGGATTGAATGACAGTGACAAAAACGATGGAAGAACAATTAAAGTAGTTGGTGGCAGCTTTTTCTGGGCTTAAAGATGAGGCGAAAGAGGGCCAAGAATACGATAAAGAAGACATGAAAGCCTCTCAAGAAAAGATGAAATCTGGTCAAGAAACGACTGAAGGAGGTCAAGAAAAGGTGAAATAAGAAATTGGCAGCATAACAGAAAACGTATTTGAAGTTATGGAAGACAGAATAAACGCGGTTGATTATAAAGTTGGTCAAATTTAAGAAAACGTTTCTTCTGTCAAAGAACAAGTAGAACAGAGAGTTTCTGCCGTAGAACCACAAATTGATGACAGGGTTTCTGCTGCTATCGCCAAATAAGTTGATACCTTGAAGAAATGCATGGCGACAGCAGGAAGCAATTCTGATAGTTTTAAATTTTTACCCATGCCTTCTTGTCCGTGCCTGAAGCTATCCACATATGATGGAAAGACCACTTGGCAAGTCTATAAGACACATTTTCTATAATGGAAGCGAACGGATAGGATTCCCAAGCTAAGGCCTGTCATCTCGAAGCTTCTTTGAAAGCAGACGCAACGGATATGCTTCACACTCTTCCCGAAAACCAACGGCTAGACTTCGAAGGTCTATCCAGCGAGTTGGAGCTCCGGTTTTGGAAGAAATGCAGGCTTCAATTAAAAGCAGCAGAAGACTACAGGCTTCAATTAAAATCATGTCAATTGAAGTCCACAGGAACACTCCATAAGCTACTTTAGGATGTTGAAAATCTGTCTCATCTCTCCTTTTTGTGAGTGCCCGACAGAAACAAGGGAAATCCTGTCCCTGCAGTGCTTCATCAACGGCATCCGGGATCATGAAATACAGAAAACTCTGCGAATGGCGGATGTCAAGGATTTAAAAAGCGCTTCGGTGTACACCATGAAATGTGAGGCAACTCCCAATTTGAGGCAGTCCAGCAAGAAATTTGAGGCAGCCGAACAAGAGACCGCCACCCAATCAGAGCTGCTTAAGTACAGGAGCCAGTGGACGTCTAAACGATTTAGCCAAGCAAGTAAATGCCTTGGCACGAAACAGGAGTGTCAACAAACCGAATCTAAAGTGGTGAAGCTTGGGTGGTGAAGACTACGTACGAAGGAATTACAGAACACCCTAGGGCACAGAAAATAAGACGATTCAGCAGCAAAGACGCAAACAAAAATTAGTGGCCATCTTGGGAACCGTAGTCTGAAAGATAATGAGAAGGCCCATTTTAAAGCGCTTCAGATTTCTGCAGTAAGTGGCTGCAATAATGGACTCTTCATCATGGCACATATCAATGGAGTTTCTCACAACAGGAGCGAATGTTACTATCGTTCGGAAAGATTTAGCTCAACAGTTTAAAGATGAACTAATTTGGACTCCAACCTGTGTTATCCTCCAGAATGCGTCTAGTGATCAAATCGAAATAGACGAGAAGTTAAACGTAAACATCACATTTTTAAGTGCAGCCAATTATCACACGGCATATGAGGCAGATAATACAGATCCTTGCATACTCGGATTGGACTTTCTTAAGAAATATAATTTTTCCTTGGAATTTAAAAATAACAAATTCTGAGGACATAGCTATCCATCATCAGAAAGGATCCTGACATGGAAATGTCGATGCTTTGTCTAGAAGACCCCGTCTAGGAAGCTGCCGATATTGCTCTAGAGTCGAAGCGAAATACGAGCTGCTGAATCCGGTAGTAGGACAAATTCTAACTTCAATATCAGCTGATCGTAACCAGTGGAATGATGACGAAGTCAGAAAAGACCAACTCGAAGAACGGCGATATTAAACCCATAATTGACTTAATGGAGGCTTCAAATAGAAAAGCTGCTCGCAGGACATTTTAATCTATAGTCCTACGACAAAATAATATTGTGCTCTCTGGGACTCACTTCATGTTTGAAACGACATCTTGTACCGGAAATTCGAATCGTATGATGAAAAAGCTTTCCATTGCCAACTGATACTTCCAAGATCTCGGATCCCGGACTTCCTTAAAGAGCTACAAGAGGCCACTTTGTAATAATGAAGACATCGTAGAGAGTTCGAGAGCGCTTCTGTTGAAGTATTGCAAAGGATGACGTGCAAAAGTGGTGCCAATCTTCCGATGCTTGTGAGGGTCGGAAAGGACCGAAGAAACGCAGCCTAGGAACGGTATATCGTTACAAAGTAGGAGCATCCTTTGAACATATCGCCTTTGGCATCTTGCGATCTCTGTCACGAACTGCTAATGGCAACAAAGGCATCCTCGTTGTCACTGATTACTTAGGCAAGTGGCCTGAAGCAGACCCTATTTCTGATCGAGAGGCTCTCACAGTTTCAGAGGTAATGATACGGCAATAGATTTTCAGTTTCGGAGTCCCCCTTCAGTTACATTCCGGTCAAGGAAGAAATTTTGCATCGGTTTTAATTAATGAACTCTGCAAGCTACTGGGCAATGCCAAAACACAAACGACACCTTTACATTCCCAGTCAGATGGTATGGTTTAATCGAACCATCCTTAAAAATCTCTCGTTGGTGGTTTCTAGAAACCAACAGGACTGCGGCAAGAAATTACTTCTGTTTTACTGGCTTACGCAGTAGTGTCCGCGAGACTAACGGCTATTCTCTATCTGAGATGCTGTTCGGTCATGATCTTTGTCTGCCTTGGGATCTGTTTGTTCGCTCTCCGGATGCACCTTCATTATCTGAGGGGTACATCCAAGATCTCCAGGCCCGGTTTGAAGAGATGCAAAATTTTGCAAGAGAGCGAGTCAAATTGGCGACGGAGAAGATGAAGACCCGATGCGATACAAGAGTTACAGGACATCGATTCAACGAAGGAGACAAGGTGTGGTTATGGACTCCGATTCGATGAAAAGAACTCTATCCTAAATTACAGTCACCTTGGGATAGCCCTTACGCAGTCCTAAACAGGTTGAACGCCGTTGTAGTTCGGATCCGAAAGTCATCAAATTCTAAGCCTAAAGTCGTTCATTGCGACAGGCTAGCTCCTTACTATGGTCATAGTACGTTGTGTACATAACGTAAATTGTATAAGACCATGGTTCTTGTTGTTTCGTTTGTAAACCTGTAAATTTGTGCCTTCATTTACTGATTTAGTATTTGATTTTTTTTAAAAGTTACTTATTGCAATTACTATTTATGTTGTTTGTTACTGTATTTTAATGTTTAATATTGCACCAAAGCTTTATTTGTAACTATGGCTTCCTGTCCAAGGATTGTTCTGCCCTGTACGTACAGTCCTTGGGAAGGGGGCGATTACAAATTTTGTATTTAGTAGAATTATAATTAAAATTGTATTTCCCCATCAATGAAGAGCGATACAATTTTTAAGAGAAAGCTATGCTGAAAAAGTAAGAATATAGGGACAAGTGCATTACCATTGAGCAAATGGAATCTGGTAATTTTTTTTTTAATTGAATAAATGTAATTGACCAGTATCTTAGCTGTAACGATAATTACACCCTCCTATTGCTTTCCAGTAATTTCGAGAAGCAAAATATCTCGTAACCGGTTAAACATTTTATAAGACTAAAGGGAGAGCGTCTCTTCTCAGTTGGTTAGTTACTGTTGTTGTTTAGTTCCGCTTGAATTGAGATATCCGATTAGTATTATCTTTAGATGCGCTTTGCACTGCGTTGTGATTAATGTTTTGAGTAGGTTGTAGTGTAGTTACTGACTTTACTGTGTGATACTGTGAGCCCACGTGGAAAATTCCAGTGCTGAAATATTTATTTTTTAAATAAATTTTTAATGCATTCAATCTATTACGAACCCGTACGCATACAACAGTACATATGTTTCTCGCATTGTGAAAAAACAACGCTACTTAGAAACATCAAATTTTGAATAACGTAATCTTCCACCAGAACATGGGTACTTGGAAGGCCGAATTCTAAATTTCGATTTTGTTTTATTATCTATCTCATATTTTGAAAACCTTTCGCGAATTTCTGATTAACAAACTCAACAATTTGTAAGCGAGCAATAGCAAGACTGTACTGGAAAAAAATTATCTCCAGCGCGGGAGACTGTGTATCGGAAATTCTGTAGATGTGCTCTTTTTTAATATTTTGTTGTATTGCTGTTGGATTGAAATTTATGTGGTTTAAGTGAGAAGAACATGATATATAATAAAGGTAAAACGCCCTTTTGGGAATTATATAAAATCTGAGAGCTTTCTGATTTTTTCTTTTTTTCCGCTTTGTCTTATTATATATATATATATATTCGCTCTGACAAAAAGGACAATTTAAATCATATTGGAGGGATGTAAATACAGAAGGTTTTCAAGTGCCACTCATGCTACTCTAAAACAGATCTTCGCCACGCATGTTCGATGAAAAATTAATTTTTTAAGTGGTACTATTCAGGTTTATGTGATTCTCATGTAGGTGGGAAGCTCTTGTTCAGATGATTAGTGAATTTTATTCCAGTTTCTTTTAAATTTAGTCTAGATAACGTTTCTAGACCTCGATACTTTATTTCGTAAATTGTGCAGGAATAGGTAGCCTAATTGCAATTTAGTATCGCTAGAACTTTATTCTGTACTTAATACTTTAAGTTTTGCATCATGTGTAGTGATACAAACTTTAAAATACGACATGCAAAAGTAACATAGTAAAAAATAAAAATAAATAATAATAATTAAATAATTCAATAAGCTGAGTAAATCGAATTCGCTGAAACAACCTTATATTTGGCGTACATTTACAAAAAACACTCAATCGATTTCGAGGGCAGCTACAGGTCCCTCCTCATCAGGAGAACAAAATATCTAGAAAGAGAAAGAAAGCTGAGTAACGGCTTTATATACTCTTGGGTAGAACCACGCGCGAGGAGGCAACGCCATCTATCGGCAAAAGAGACCTGTAAGAGGCTAAAAGAGACCTGAGGAGGGACCTATAGCTGCCATCCAAATCGATTGAGTGTTTTTTGTAAATGTACGCCAAATATAAGGTTGTTTCAGCGAATGTGATTGTTACATTGGCGTGTTTCTCTTCTATTGTAAGCTGAGTAAAATTTACCATTGATTCAAGTTTGCAATTCTAATATCTTCTTTTGACAATGAATCATTGAATTAGTTAGTTGACTCGCTGGCCGTTAAATATTTGAAGACAAATTCAGAAAAGCCCAGTAAATTTGATAATTTGCTGGGCTTTCCTGAACTTACTTGATTGATATCACGTAAGCATATTGTATTACAGTAGGTTTTTCAAGTAAGCAGAGTAATGTACAAAATTCGATATTTGACTTAAAATGAAGCAATCATAGAGACTATTGAACATAGTGTCGCAAAAGTGAATGTGATGAAAAGAGTTTAGTAGATGAACTTTATCCTTCTGTGCTATATTCCAGTATTTTTCGCGACAGAATTACTGGCAACTCATTTCAACGCAACATCATAATTGAAATTACCTAAAATCTTCCAACCTGTTTGCTTATTTTCCAACTTCAAAATGTGAGATAAGACTGTACCCATAATATTTTACTTATTTTATCAAGACTTGTTTCTTCGAGTTGATTTCGCAAACATAGCTGAAGTCCTGAGTAGGAACAGGGAGCTTACTAGAAGCTATGTGTAGAAGTTACAATAAAGATAAGAAGGGTTAGAACTACCCTTTATTTGCTTATCGATTTTACAGACGTTCCCGTACGTCTAGACACAAAGACCAACCACTTGTGGTCTGAACGTAAAAGAATATGAGACTACTAACTAACTAAAATTTAAATAAGAGCTAACTTTTAATATTTTACACAGATGACTAGCACTAAGACTAGCCTTTTAAATTACTGCGTCTGTAGTACGCAAACTGCGGAAAACTACAATACGTCTTTAACTTTCAAGAGGGTTTAACCTCTGGCCATAAAGGCGGACAGTAACTGATGGCAAGCTCGCGAGAAGACTCGTAGCAAGAGGGCTCTCTTTCCTTCCTTCTACTCTCTTGGCAAAAAGCCACAACTTAAATACTTAAGCGTTAGCAAGTACAATTTGGATAAACATATTCACGCGTTAATTCTGGCCGGAAGTGGAAAATAAGAGACGATAGCAAAGTTTTAAAATAAAATAAACGTTAGTTAAACTTAAAATCTTTACACTTTATTCTTTATATTTATCATATCAGAGTTTCTTTACTGTTATTTTAAATTTAAAAGCTTCTTGATATCATTTAATAGATTTATTCAAGACGTGAGAAAACTCCCAGACTTTCCGATATAAAATAATGGGAATAGTCCCTTCGCTTTACACCATCTGGAATTATAAATGCCTTGTGCAGATACACATACGTGATACCTGCCTGTTGCTATCTTTTTATGATACTTGTCTATGATACCTGTCAAATTTATATATTCATCCTGAAGCCGTCTGAATTTCAATATTTATTTATTTGTGTGCATATTCCGCCTAAACACATTGTGTTCCATGTGTTTACCTGAAATATTTTTTCGTAAACCTTCGTACCTCAAATTACGTATTGGAATACTAATTGCAAATTAAAAATTCAGCTAAGATTATTTTTCAAATGTAATCCTTGTTTAGCAATACTTCACATAAATGACAGAACAAGTGTAGGTTCGAAAATCTGGAAAATTTCCAATATGATAGCGAATTCTTCGGTTCCTTCAACAGCGGCTAGAAACTTAATATAAGGAGGAATAATGGAGATGAACGATAACCAACCTATCAATTTTAGGTTTCTTTTTATGTTTGCTTCACTTTGATTTGATAACCTTACTCAAGGAGGTTCAAAGGCATCGAAAGTCATATCTCTAAAAGAATGCAACTGTTTGGTAGTGAAAAGAAAATAATATCCTAGAACTAAGCATAGAAGGAAAAGTCTTACAACTTTTTTGGACGGAAGTCTTCAGATAAAAAAAAAGGAAATTACTGTCAAGTTTTACATTTCGCCGAATAAGCTTTCAGCAATCATAGAAAAAAGATTCAACACAAAAAAGTACTGGAAACAATACTAATATATTAAAATGATAAATAAATAGTAAAAGAAAAGTATCGAAAATGTTCTTTTTCTGGTGTACAATTGTTAATAAACAATTGTTTGTATAACGCCATAATCAAGGAATTCGTTATCTCAGTGGAATGATGTTACGGAAGAAATCTAAGATTTTAATAAAGAAACAGAGAATTTAAAGACAGAAAGATGACTTTCAAGAGCTTTCAAATTAGACATGAAATCATATTGAACAGAAAGTGGGTAATGCCTTAAAGTTTTGTAAAAAATTAATCAAGAAGCATCTTTCTCTCATGCAAAATTATAAGCCAGTGGTTATCTTCAGAGCTTATGAAACAGCGCTATTTTCTCCTCTGTTTTGCCTTATAACAGCGTCATTCAAGACAGCCCTGAGGGATAAAAAGAGTAAATGCGCATACTACCAGCAAAAATAATCAAAAGGAAAAACTTCCGTCACTGCTAATCCATTCCTTTGCAAAACTCAGCATTTCTCGAAAATAAAACCGCTTCCTATAGCATACAAATGTGTAATCCGGCTGAGCTCCAATAGCATGGTTTAAGCTAAATTGCTACAAGAAAATAATGAACAAAATGCTGATGTCACTACATACGAGCAACAAATGAATGTAATACGTTCAGACGAATGGATAAGCGCCGTGAATAAATTTAATCTAAGCATTTCATTCCAGAATATTTTGATCGAGCTTCCCAAGCGGGATAGTGGTTAGCGACGCTGACTCCCGTACAGAAGGGCCCGGGTTTGAATCCCAGAGAAGGCATGGATGTTTGTAAATGTATAGTGTCTGTACGGCATGGGGGCACTCTAAATATGCGGCGAGACGAAAGTCCTCTGGAGAGGTTGTTGAGAAGAAAAGAGGGGCGAGAGATCCTCAGTCCCTCCCTATGGAGTGCTCTCTGACAAATTTGGGGGGCAGAACTGAGCAAAGTTGTACTGTCATCTGAAGGGTCCTCAAGGACTCTTGCCAACGGCATTCGCAATCTTGAACTCCTTGCCAGGATGAATTTCATGGGATTGTGTTAATGTTACTGTCAGACAAGTGTGATAAGTTCACAACAACAATACGTATTAATCGTAGAAAATATGAATTAATGCAACAGTTACACAAAAACAGTGTCTAAAATTCACAGATTGGATTCATGTTAGAGAAGAAATTGTTTTTTGGAATCTATGGTAAGAAAAATTTAAGTTTTGAATTCTTATGAAATATAATAACAGCATCGTGTTACTTTACTAACTGTTTACTAAGCTCTCAATTTTCATTTCATCACTCAATGGTTAATTCTAATAAAAATTTCGAAAGGAAATCCTACAGTAACAATATGGACTTGTGACTGTTTTAAAATAATTCGAAACCTTCTTTTAACAACTAAGTTTTACAGTCATTATCTAGCTAGTGAACAATGCATTTTTTAGAAAAGATCACAAAACTGAAGAATAACGATCCAGTTTTGATCTACGCAACAAAAGTATGCCAGTAAATTATACTATTAATAAATTACAAGTGGTTAAAAATGCAGTATCTTCATCTAGCTTATAGCAGTGGAATTGTTTCGAACAAATTCCCTTCAATTTATGTTAAAGAATCTAATTATTAGTGATTCACTGTTTAATCACAAAAGCTGATCTGATCATATTTACCTCTGAGTTAATTAAACGCAAATAAAATATATAATTTGTTAGCAACCCCTCCCTTATTCCTGCATCAAGATAATAATGAGCCAATATTCTCTGGATCATTTTGTTTTATTTCTGATTATAAACAAGTGCCATGATTTGTATCACTTCAAATTAATACTTCATCTCGCTGTAATTACTGATAAACAATAAAAAAATCATTTATTTTATTCCTTTAGGTTTTATAAAATTTAAATTAATGAATTATGAAAAGTGCGTGGAGTTGAGTTTCAAGAGAGTTACCCCGGGATTTCAAAAATTCCTGAGAAGCCATTTCGACCATTCACATCTTCTTACGACTAAACACCCGAGATATTAATTAAAAACTCTGCAAACGCTAATTTTTGCACTCATTTTTCCGAGAGGTAACAATCTCGCAGGCTGGAAGGTAAAATCTGCTTTATTTCCAAACGTGTTTCCACTTTTCAGTATGTCACTTCAGTATGTCATTTATAAAGTCATAGTTTACAAGTTTATAGAGTTTGCTAATCAAAACTTCACAAAATATGAAATAAAAATATCATTGCTAAACATTAAATGTATTATTATTATATGAGGTTATATTTTGACGTTAAAGAGAGCACCCGATTACATGTGACGCCACCGCGTGCCGAAAATGTTCGTTAATGTCAGCATTTTAAATAAATAGTTGCTGTTGACAACCTTTTATTTCAGGTTAGGGTAACTGGAACGATATGTTATTGCCACATTAATTCTTTTATTTGATATTGAGAAAAGGTGTTATATTGCATTAAATTTAAATCATGACATCATACGTATGCGTTTTAATCTAAAGTGTCAATTATTTCCTAGTTTGGGAACAAAAAGGCTATTTACGAATTAGTTGTTGCTTAAAAAGACTGAACTAAATTTTGCTTTGGCAGCATCTCGCTCATCTGGCGGGCTTGCCCGCTAGTACATCATTTAAATTCAGAAAAAAATTTGCTTTAGATTTTAAACTCATGCCTAAATTGTAACTCGAAAATGAAAGATCCTAAGTAAGGGAAAGAAATCTCGGGCAACATTTATATATTATAAATATACAGAAATCTGTTCTCTATAATAGTACCTACCATTTTCTCAATGTTTACATAAACGAAGTGGGCATTGTATTAAAATTCTCTACACTCGCATTTTGTGTATGCACAAGGCGTATAACAAACATTAAGTTTTCTTTTCATATGCTTCTGTTTGCGTATTAATGCTTTCTATATGAAAAGTATGTATCATTTCTGTAGCAGAAATATTCATAGTTCCATCGAATTTATTTCCTGCTCTAGTCACGCACTGGGAAACAACCCCATATTTTCAGATTATTTTTAAACTCGTCATGCGTATTTCAAAGATTACATACCCAAGAGCGTTTATCTTTCACTATTAACTAGGAAAAGATGCTGAGTGGAAATATAACTTTCCATTCACACTTCACAATATATAAAATGAGGAATATCTTGGGACGTGGGAAATTTGTGTACAGTACTCGCCGCTTATTAAAATCACTTCCGTTAAAAAAATTGAGTTTATGAAAAGGTTGAGTTTAATAGACCGCAATTTTACATGGACAAAATCTATTGAATATTGAGTAAATGGTTATCTCGCCAAATTACGGAGATATCGCTAAGCTGGCATCAGTTTTGGCGACTACTTTTTATCGCCAAATTCGGCGAGAAATTGCCAAAAGTCTCCAAACTCGGTAACCATTTGGTGACATCTTGGTCCAATCCCTGTATCACAGTAATAAGTGTTGTAATTGATCATTATATTAGCTGTAACCGTAATTTGACTCTCATATTGCCTTCCTGTAATTCTGAAAAGCAAAAAGTACTAGAAATATGTCGGTGGCCGGGTGAAAACTATATAAGGTAGAGAAAGCATTTGCTCTCAGTTGTTGTTGTTGGCTGTTAGCTCAGCATGAGTTCGAAGTACTAAGATATCTGCGAGTAGCTTTCTCTTTACAGCGCCTTTCATTCCGTTCTGTTTAACGTTGATTGTAGTTTAAAATATAACTACTGATTGTACTCTATGATACTGTGAAGAGTTACATGACTATCTTTCTGGAAAGTTCCATATCTCTGAAGTGTTCCATTTGATAAAATAAATCGTATCAACCTCTCATCGGAGCTGTGTGCATTCAATCTATTACGAGCCCATTAAACTATTACAACTATTACGAGCGCTCCACAACTAACAGTTTATTTATTATTTAATTCTAAAATAATAATTAAAAATTAATACTTAAATAAAACTATTTACACAATTTTCATATTTATTTTAAAAAATTTTATACAAATATTTTTATAATTACGTTTTTTATTAAATTTTACTTCTTGCGAACAACTATTCTACCTGTATTTCTTTCACATTGGTCAACATTAGTTTTTCAATAGTATTCTCAGTTTCGTAAAACTGCTGACAGCTTTTCTGATCACAATATAGGTCAAACGGTGATACTTTTAAAAAAGACTGCAAAAAGTTTAGAATATTCTACTGCTTATACTGTAATATGTAATACTGATAAACAATGGAGATTTTATGCCCGCATTTTTATAGGCGTAGGAAGCTACGTCTGGATAAGAGGTTGGGTCACCCTATTTATTCAGAATATCAGCTGAAAATTAACAATCTGTCAATACAGTAATATCAACGCAAGAGTATGTTATACTCGTCCATCAAACCGTGTGATTTTAAAGCTGTATGCTCAGTCAGGAGATGATTACCAAATGGTTTAACAAAGTTGGAACCTAGAGCTTCAAGGTCCTGGGAGCTCCTGATTATACTTAACTCTCAAACACTCTTTGACAATGGATGACAGATAATAGGAACCTCGTAACATTTCCCAATGATAGAGGTGCCAGATGTTTCTAGGAGCCTGGTAAAATTTAACAGGCAATGCCTGTATATTAAAAAGTTGAATCTAAACAAATCGGTGAGGATTTGCAAAAAATGTTTTCAAATATTCATAGATTTTTCCATATTCGCTGAGAAATGTTGTCTCATAAAATAACGTAGCTTAGAAAATAGATATTGTCACGAATTTTGTATTTATTTAGTTATTTATTTAGAACTGTAATCAAAATTTATTTGACGAATTTGAAGAGAAAGCTAGGACGGAAAATAAAAATACAAGAGCGCGTGCATTTAATATTTAATAAATAAATATCTCGTAATTGCTTTTGCCATCCAGGAGAATCGAGAAAAGGTACAAATACATCAGGATGACCGGGAAAAGACGGCATTTACTACCGGACAATGACTTCGGCAGTTCAAAGTGATGCCACTTGGACTATGTAATGCGTCGGCAACATTCGAACACCTTATGGAGGCTGTTTTGAAAGGTCTTTCGTATGAAGCCTGTCTGATGTACCTGGATGACATAATCATCGTCGAGAAGAGTTTTGAATAACATCTAGATAATCTTAGAAAGGTGCTTCAGAAACTGAAAGAAGCAAATCTAAAGTTGAGTCCCGCTAAATGTAAATTATTCACACAGGAAGTGACTTACCTCGGTCATGTCATCTCTGTCGAAGGTGTGTCTACAGATCCAGAAAAACGTCAGCCGTTAAAGACTGCAAACGTCCCGAAAATGTCCATCAGCTGAGAAGCTTCCTAGGGCTTTGCATCTACTATAGGAAATTTGTGACGGACCTTTCTTCCGTCGCACGACTACTTCGCAAGCTGACAGAAAGCAAACAAAATGTTTTGTGGACAAAGGAGTGTAAGGATTCATTTAACAACTTGAAAGAAGCTTTAATATCGGCTCGAATCCTAACGTATCCTTAACTCAACAAACCATTTATTCTCGACATGGATGCGAGCAATGCGAGTGTCGGTGCTGTTTTGTCCCATAAAATTAACGGCCAAGAACATGTCATAGCTTACTGGAGCAAGTGCCTATCAAACTCTAAGAGGAATTACTGCGTCACCAGGGAAGAATTGCTCGCCATAGTTAAAGCCGTAGAACATTTCCATCATTATCTCTACGGCAGAAAATTCCGACTCCGCACGGAACATGCTTCGTGGACCTGGCTTTTAAATTTCAAGAAACCTGAAAGTAAAATTGCCAGAGACTCTATGAATATGACATCGCTATCCGTCATCGGACGGGATCATAACATGGAAACGCAGACAC
Organism: Stegodyphus mimosarum; assembly: GCA_000611955.2. Classification (NCBI taxonomy): domain Eukaryota; kingdom Metazoa; phylum Arthropoda; class Arachnida; order Araneae; family Eresidae; genus Stegodyphus; species Stegodyphus mimosarum. The sequence goes on from KK120948.1 coordinate 134,623, forward strand.
CCTGTCTAGAAGACTTTGCCGAGAAAACTGTCGATATTGTTCCAGGGTCGAAGCTAAATTCCAGCTGCTAAATCCGGTCGTACGACAAATTACAACATCAACAAAGGCTAATCCAGACCCATGGGGTGGCAAAGAAGTCAGGAAAGACCAGCTGAAGACCGTGACATTAAACCCATAATTGATTTAATGAAGACCTCAAACAGAAAACCTACCGTACATTTAATATTTAATAAATAAATATTTCTTAATTGCTGTTGCCATCCAGAAAAATCGAGAAAGTAGATGTTAGTGATTGTAGCGATCTCGCTGTGAGATTGGATTAACTTTCTCTGTTTTAAATTGAGTTCTATTTAACGTTAGCGATATTGTCTCTACGAATATCTCCGAGGAAATATTTCAGCCTTTTGTTTTATTTCTTGTGAACAGAATAAATTTTATTAACTTGTGCATTCAATCGATTACGAATCCGTACGCACGCAACAATATGTCGACAACAACAAAATACATTAGAATATGTTTCAACTTTCGCTACACAGAGTCTGATTTTCTGTTACAGTTACCTAGAAGCACAATGTTGAAAATAAAAATTGTAAGTGAAGAATGAGCATGCCGCACAACGGCAAATAAAACCATGTATCATAAATTGAACGAGAGAACATTTATGTATATAATTTAAAAGATGACTGATTCAGAAATTTTTACAAAATATGTTATACTAACGAACTATATAAGCAAGGGGCGGCCGCCCAGACGGTATAGTAGTTACTGGAGCCAGCTGCGAAAGGCCCGGGTCCAAATCCAGCAGAAGGCGTGGATGTTTGTAAATGTACAGTGTCTTTGCGGCATGGGGGCACTGTAAAGACGTGGCAGGCCAAAAGTCCTGTCGAGAGACTAGTGGGTAAGGTGTTGTAGACCTTGTAACCTGTCCTCAAAGCCCTAGCCAACGACACATGCAGTCGTGGTGTCCTAACCACGATGAATTTCGTAGGCTTTCCCTGATGTTGCTATCAAGCAACTTAGCTAAGTCATAACAACAAGCAATAAACCAGAGTGGCTCAAAAGCTATTAGAGATAGCAAAAGTCTTAATGCATATTTGAAATCAATAAACATAAACACTTAAAAAACAATTCTACGGTAAAACGTTTGCCGGCCAGTGTAAGCAGTTCTAACTAACAACAGATTTTTGGAATGGAGAAATCCGTAATTTTAATCATTCCACGTTTATTAATAAGCATTCTGTCACACTGTGTTAAGAATTTATTGGCAAACACAATTTAACTGTTGCTAACACAAAATTAATTGTTAACTAGAAACACATATTAATCAATAATGATGTAATATCTAATAGGCATCGCTATAGTCTACAATATGTCGCAAGCTTTAACCCATTTCAAAAGGATATAAATTATTAGCACAGAGTTCCAGTGATTCGTAGTTAAATCTCCGTAGTTAATCTAGTTTTAACAGAACTCTGTTCCAAAGGACATCGTTGTTAAATTAACTCTTCTTCACATATAACATAAAGAGTTTAAATCACGCTGTTTATACGAAAGAAAGCAGTATTGCTGGAAATGATTAATTTGTTAACTAACAAAACAAGGTTTTGCTTCAGATTTGTATGATATCAAAGTTAGTGTAGTATTAAAATAACTTTTTACTAGTAGTGAAATATTAAAGTAACAATGCTTAGCCAATTTTCTGAAATTTTATTTATTTGTTATGTTAGTGTTACACATAACGCATACTAATTTTTTATGACGTGTTATTTTAAAACTGCAAGTAGATATAACGAAATAAGGAACAGTAGCTCTATAGCTTACAGCCAGTGTTTTAAAAGAAACTTCTTTAAATATTTTTAAGAGATCGTAATTTGCTTTTTTCCTTATAGAATAACCTGAAAGTTTTGAGGATAGATACATCGTATAGATATTTTATGATTCTTTACGGCGTATATAGAATAACAATTCACAAGATGACGTAACGGACAAGAAGAACTTAGTAGACATGGCTAAGATTTAACATACAATTTTATCTTTAAAACTTTAATCTGAGGGCACATATTCATCTTTTCACATTATCATTTTGTATGCGATAAGAACTCCACTATATATAACTCATCACATCTCCAGACAATGGACAACATGAAGAAAAGAATGACACATATAAGCAGACCGAAAGGAAGGCAGGAAAAGTAAGTGCTCATTTCAGCCAAGGGATATTTATAGAGCTGATTTCTTTAAAAATGTATCTGCAGTGCTACTTATACGTAATAACTCAATACGGATCACTCTTCTTATGCCAAACTCTAGATTTATAGAGTATAAACAATTAGCAGTTTTAGGACCAGAAGGGGACTTAACCATATTAATATGAAGAATTAAAATGAGTTGCTAAATTCAGGTAAGTCGTTTTCTCTCATATTTTATGTCTTATGTTCATATATATATATATATATACATATATTTTTAGTTATAAACAAAAATGTGATTAATTTAGAACCAAAACAACAAAGACGTGAAAGAAATAAATCACATTCGTTTGGGATATAGGCAATATTACGCTTCCACTGAAATTTATAAACGAAATTAATCCCAAATACTTGACCATCATAAATTTTGCGATAAATGATATACTTGTAAAGTCTATGACGCTTTGGAAACAAACTTTTTAAAAGTACTTTTGACGAATTATCATCTAGCCTTATAAGCTAAAGAAAAATCAGAAGAAGGATGTATAAGACTCTTTTATTCAAGCATAAAATTAGCCCCAACTTGGGTTACAAGAAGCCAACACTTCTGGCTTAACAGAAATGCGTAACAAATAATAATTTCAAGGTCTGGTAGGTTAGACTAACCACTCACAAAATACTTTAATGCGCAGGAAGAGCTCTGGCCTGTAGTAACCGGCGAAACAAGCCTAAAGGCGAGAACATATCCAGTTAACGCAAGTTACTAAAACTCACTACACAATATGGCCTGGAATAGGCAAACATGCTCTGATACTAACTTGAGAAAATCTTGCTGCTATAGCACTTCATTCTACCTTGATCTGAATAAACTCTCGCTATAGCATTTGCATTCTGGCATGAAAAGCGTGGATGAAAAGAAAGTGATAGGAAAGGTTTTCAACTTGAACTAGTTAAAAATAAATAGATAAACTTCTCAAACTCTTTCTGTAATTAGTCCTCATCATTTTATATACCATCATATTTTTATTCTTGAATACGTTAAATTTAAGTTTATAAAGTCTAGATCTCTAAAAAGGTAGAATTAAGCATATCTTAAAGCAATGAACAAGCATCAACCAAATATTTCCATTGAACAATTAAAAAGCAGATAATCCACAAAAGCAATTTTAAAGCAGTTTTGAAAGGCAGGAAATTTACACAAAAGATCGTTAATTAAAAGAAAGAAAATGCAAATATTCATCTTTGGAGGCAGTTAATATTCCAAAATATAATCTTTCCTAAAATAAGCTCTAAAACGCAAGCATGCAAAAATCTCCTAATTAGGTAGAAAGTCTGTTACGTACATTAATGTGTTTTATCTGCTTTATAATCTCTGGCCGTCATGCGTTAACAAAAGACACTTTATATATAGGAGGATTAAATCGTGACGTATTTTTCCGTTTAACTTGTTTACTACTGTCTTTACTCTAGTGCGGGCCACATCATTTTTACTGCAAATTTTTAATCAAAGCTAGGGTGCGGTCTGTACTTAGAGTAATGAATAATTTTAGAGTAATTTATAGTTTTAAAAGAGTTTATTTTGGCTTTGCCTAGTTTAGGCTTATAAAAGGTGTAATTAGTATCTTCATTTGAAGCTGACAGCTATTATGACTGGCAGAATTTGCCAGTCATATTAGCTATCAGCTTAAAAAAGTTTAATCACGTTGTTTATACGAAAAAATGCAATATTGCTCTAAATGATTAATTTGTTAACTAGTAAAATAAGCTTTCCTGAATTCCGTATGTCATTAAAGTTAGTGTAGTATTAACCCTCTAACCGGTAAGGCCGTATATATACGGCCTAGAATATTTTTTGTGATACCTGTACGAACGTATATATACGAGCATATTAAAATATGTCAAAGAAATTAAAGCAATATATTAAAAGTACATAAATCCAGGTATAAAATGCCCGGAAATTTTCTACATTAAATCAAGAAAATAAATTTTTCTGGTAGTTTTTGGGAAATTTGTGCTTTCTTAGCGAAACCCTAGCCAGTCAGAAGGTTAAAGTAACATTATAATATTAGTCAATATTAAAGTAACACTGCTTAGACAATTTTTTGAAGTTTTATTTATTTGTTATACTAATTTTTATATGTGTTATTTTAATACTGTAAGTAGATATAACGATATATATTTACTTCAAGATACTGAGCTTTCTTTCTGGCTTCGAACTGATTCGTTTAACTAGGCACAAAAAATTCAATTGTCCAGATTTCATTAATATACACTCACGTTTGTGAAAATTCCAACACCATGAAGGACTTACGCGAGTGAGCTGAAATTTTCAGGAAATGCAAAGTAGCGCATGATATGCAAATGATTAGAATTGCAAATCCGTAGCGCATGCGTATGCTGAGCAGCGCCCTCTGAACGGCTGATGGATCCGAATAAATAGACGGCTGTAGCGAGGCGTGTATGGTTATCTGTGGTTATCTGCTAGTGGTAAACGTTAACTCAATCTGTACTTATGCCTCGTCGACGAAAGAGAGCGAGATTTGAACAACTTACAGAGTTTGAACGAGGGAGAATCATCGGCCTTCGTGAAGCTGGATTGTCGTATCGTGCAGTAGCCTCTCGTGTGCAGCGTAACAGCAGCACAGTGATGCGCGTTTGGAAGCAGTGGACGGACGAGTGTCGGACAACTCGGAAATCCGGGAGTGGACCCCGAAATGTGACGTCAGCTCGCGATGATAGACACCTGGTCCGCATGGCGCGGACGGACCGTACAGCTTCCTCTAGACAATTGGCAGCACTGTGGTCAATAGCTACAGGTGTTTCATTGTGTGCTTCATCAATTCGTAGACGTCTGCTGCAGTGTGGACTGCGCGCACGGACTCCTTTATACAGGATCCCCCTAACGCACGACCATCGCCGCCTGCGGCTACAATGGGCCAATCAGCATAGAGACTGGCGTGCTGATTGGCAGCATGTCGTGTTTTCTGACGAATCCCGCTTTAATTTGTGGTACCATGATGGCCGCATTCGTGTCAGACGCTATGCCGGTGAACGCCACCTTCCGGAGTGCATTATCGAACGCCACAGTGGACGAACACCCGGAGTTATGGTCTGGGGCGCCATAGCATATCATAGACGATCTCAATTGCTACGAATTGTGGGCAATCTGAACAGCAACCGGTATATCCGTGAAGTTCTACAGCCCGAAGCTGTTCCCTTCCTTCAAAGCTTGCCAGGCGCTGTATTTCAACAGGACAATGCCCGCCCTCATACTGCTCGGATTGTTAAATCCTTCTTTGCAGCGCAGCAGGTACAGCTTCTTCCTTGGCCTGCGTGTTCCCCGGATATGTCGCCAATTGAACATGTGTGGGATGTCATTGGTCGGCGTCTTGCTCGTGATCCTCGTCCTGTTGCGTCTGCAGACGAACTTTGGGTACGCGTACAAACGATATGGAATGCTCTTCCTCAGTCAGACATTCAAACTTTGTTTGACTCCATGCCACGTGGTGTAGCAGCACTTATTGCGGCGCGTGGTGGCCACACAAAATACTGATTCTGATCTCTTGTTCTTGTTTGTTTGCTTTGAACATTTAATCATTTATTTGTACCACTACCACTCAACTGTGTATTAAATTGCATTCAATTATGACGATTCCTTCTTGGTGTTGAAATTTTCACAAACGTGAGTGTATCTCAAAGGGTTTGTTTCCATGTTCAGGCATTTTATTGTTTTTCACATAACGGCACTGATTTTATGGTGTTTTCATAAAAACACTTTTTCGTTTGAATTCATTGAAACACTTTCTTTTCTGTCTACATAACATCTCCTTCTTGTTGCTCGATTTCCCTTTACTCGTTGCAGTTTACACTCTTTTCCACTTGATCCATTCTGAGTCACTGAGCAGGCACTTAACGGCTAGCATTAACTGCATCTTTTCGTATCGGAATGCTGTTTACACATGCAATTAACCAATACATAAAATCATTTGTGTGTTTTATGTACTGGTTAATTGCTTGTGTGCGTGTGTACAAAAAAAAGGGACAGTTCTATATCTCCCGCTTTAATAGGCCGATTGACGACATTCAAATTGGGTTTTTCATGTCTCGAAAGAAAGACTATTAGGATATATATTAGATTTATATATAGCATCGTTCTAGCATAGGTATTTTGATATAAAATCGGACTTTTTCTGAAATAGCATATCATTTTCTTTCATATTTCGATTCTACTACTTAAATTATGCCCAGATATTATTTGCAATTTTTCGTGAGATATGTATGACGAAATTTAAAAATGTATCTTGGTGGAATTCTTAATTTATAGTAACCTACTTAGTTTTCTTTTTCTCATTTATGCCCCAGCCGAAAAAAGGTCCATCGTTCATTCTTTCAAATAATTTTAACAAAAATTCGTAAACCACGTTTTCGTTATTATCGCTTATAATAAATACGCCAAATTTTAAAACGCGCCGAATGTAAATTCACGTATAGTTTAGGAAATTTTTAATAAAAAAGTCTAATTTTTTGAAAGTTTGTTTAGAAATATATCTACTTTAAGATGATGGTAAAAATTTTATAGATTATAATTCAACATTGTTTTCGAAAAATTTATAAAAAATTATTTACAAACACAAATTTTAAAAATAAGTTGTAAAAAATGGGCAAATTTTATTTGGAACGAAGTTAAATTTCGAAATGTGAAAGGAATAATCAAATAAGTTTAATGAAAAAGAGATATTAATAAATGTATACCAAATTCAATTAACATGGAAGAGTTCAAATTTTGAGAGTTAATCTTTTAAAAACTAATTGCGCGATTTTTACAACACTTGGAAATTTGGCATAACATGAGTCGCAGAATCGAAATATGGAAACAAATTGGTATCACTTTTCAGAAAAAGTCCGACTTTGTGTCAAAATACCTATATTAGGACAACGCTATATGTAAATCTAATACATATCCTAAGTCTGGCTTTTCAGACACGAAAAATGCAAGTTGAATTTCGTCAATCAGCCCAGTAGAAAGGGAGATATAGAACTGTTCCTTTTTTCTTTTTATTTTGCACAGGCTACATCATGCATGCGGATTAATTTGATCATTGGTTCTGATATTCACATTGATTGTCGCGTAGATTATTTCCACTCAAATCCGATTTCTGCTCAAGTCCGAACTTTTGAAAATATGAATCAATGCATGGGAGAAAGCTAATTGCTTTTAACAGTAAGTAGTTTAACTGCAGTAAATTTAGGAACATCAAAACTCTAGCTTCCATACTGCTAGGAAATTTTCTGATCCACCACGGAATAATTTATATAAAGCAGATAGACAAACATCTGTTAGGATTCGGTTAATCTTGTTAAACCTAGGTTAAATCTTGTTAGGATCTGTTAAAATTTCAGTGGATGTGATGCGCCTTCTTTCTTGTCCAATCCTTTGCTGAAAGATTTCTTCGTAATTATCCATAAACATAAAGATATTTCGGTTACGGCAGTTTATTTAGTCGTAAAGTTCAACTGATTCAAATTCTTGCGAAATGCCCAGCTGCCGTGAGATAGCTTCCCCGGAAAGCACGGTTAAGGTTGCCAGAAAGTGGCAGAAAAAGGCAGGGCTGCCGCATTTAGCTCGAAATCAACCATTTTGCTATATTTGGGGCCAAAATCGGCGAGATCCCTTAGACGAAGCGGGAGCACTCTAGAACGCATTCTTAGAGGTTTTCTCGAGAAGAAAGGTAAGTTAAAGCTATAAGGTAAGTTAAAGCTCTCTAAGGTAAGTTAAAGCTATGTATAACCTGTCTGTACTGGGAGTGTAGTAGTAGTATCTTGAATTCAGTAGTGTATTAGATCATCTTGGAATTCAGAGATTAGCTTGAGAGCGATAGACCGAGTCGGGAGCTGTACTTTAGTGTTTTGCCGTGAAGCTGTCTTTATCGTTGTAGCTTGAGGACTGTGTTGCTGATTGTTTCAGCGTGTTTATCGTAGTTTTACGGCTACTGTAAAAGTGTCTGTGGTAAAAAGTCGAACTGTCCTGTGTAACAGTGCTTACTGGAGAATAAACTGTGTATTAATTTTTCATCAAGTGTTACCATCGATTACTCAAAATCCACGGATGCGTAGAAAGCAGCAAAATCTATTTCGTAAATTTTATGCATTTTGTATTTTATCTCTGCAGTTTTGAGCGTGTTTTCATTATCATTTAACTTTATTTCCGCACATAACTAGTTGAAAGGTTTGTATTTATTTATACCTTCTGTATTAGAAATAAAAAGGTAACTTTTCCCAGTACGTTCGGAGAATGTTAACAACAAAGATAAACAGATGAGACGTAATTCCAGGCAAGTTCGAGACATCTTAAGGAAGGATAAACTGATCATCTTGGTCTAAACATTAATATCTACGACAAGATAAGCAAGAATAAAAAATGATGCCTCTGGTATTAGATGAGTGGGCAAGAAAGTATCTGTTTATTGGTATAGAAATGCTTCATATATTGGGAAATTAGTTCCCAGCGAATAGTATAATGTATGTAAGAATGAAAGCTAATATAACGTATATAACGTGAAACGTTTAGTGGATAGATCATATTTCTTTTCATTAGTGTCAAATTCTCTCTCGAGTATTTATCTTAATCAATAAATTACTGAAGCGTATAACTTTATGAAAACAGCATTCATTATTGGGTTGGCAAGAAAGTAATTTCAGTTTTTTTATTATGAAATAAACCTATTTTTTTTCTATCAAAAATGAACTTTAATCCGTCAAACATCTTCCATTCAGTTTGGTTAACTTTTGCCATCTTTCTGGTAACGATAATTCCGCGCTCTTAGAACTTCTCGTCTTTGTCAGCAAAAAAAATCAACTACGTGAGATTTGAGGTCATCGCTATTAGTGAAATTTTCAAGATGCAAGATTTGCAAGTGACGGCTATATGGAGGATTCGATATCGCTTTTCAGTTAAGCTCCAATAATTTCATACGGCTTAATCATAATTTTCCGACGGCTTTAATCATAATTTTTACTTTGTATCTGCAAAAATTATCTTCTTCCGTTGGTGAATTGGATTTTCTTGAGGCTTTTCATATTCACGAAGATTTAGCATATTTAGAGAATGATTTTAAGTCCAATCCAGTCCTTGCTTTTAAAATTCTATTAACATAATTTAATTATTATTTTTGCCCATAGATGGCGTTGCCTCCTCGCGCATGGTGCTACCCCAGGGTATAAAAAGCCGCTACTAAGGTTGCTTTTCACTTTCTAGAAGTTTCATTCTCCTGATGAGGAGGGACCTGTAGCTGCCCTCGAAATCGATTGAGTGTTTTGATAAATGTACACCAAATACAAGGTTGTTTCAATGATTTTTATTGTCACATTGACGTGTTTCTCTTCTATTCTAATTTCCTACATGTTGCTAAATATGTGTGAATCCTCGTATTGTCGGGGTTAAACACGATTACTTTGCGATTTGACGATTCTGGCCTTTATCTTCGGATTGCTTCCTCTAATTTCATAAATTGTTGGCAGTAAACATCTAAGTTGATCGTTTGATTGCTTGGATTTCAGCTCAAAATACACCTTTGTAATCTCACCAAAACGGCAGTATGATCTTATTCTGTTTCAATTTAGTTTTTGATACAATTTCTGCTCATTCATCATACTTGGATCATGATCTTCTTCGACTAATTTTATTGTAGATGATCCATTTTTCATCAGCAGTGGTAATTCGGCTCAAAAGAGAGTTGACTGCATTATGCTTAACATGCGTATCACAAATATGGATTCGTTGAGTCAAGTGAATTTTTGTCAATTCACGTGGAAGCCAAATATCGAGCTTCTTAAAGAATCCAAAACACCTTATGCGATTTTCAATTATTGTGTGGAATACATTTAAGCTTTTTGAAATCTCTCGCACAGTTATATGACGACTCTAATCAATTGCGACTTTAATTTAGTCAGCAGGATCTTCAGAAGGTCGGGCAAAACTTCGGTTATCTTCACGTCAAAAATCTCAAGAATGAATTTTTTTAAACCCCTTATGACACATTCTCCTCAAAACAGGCTTCTGTAAAACAATTAAAACCATAAACTTCACATAGCTCTTTATGAACCTCAGCCGCTTTTTACATTTACGAAAATGAAAAAAAAAAAAAAAAATGTCGAAAAGTTTAAATGTGTCGTTATTTTTGCACCACATGTTAACAATGACCACAGACTAACAGTTGTTAACAAAAATACGCAAAATTGGTCCTGTACCAACCTAAAAGTGTCAACAGACAAATCTCAAAACAGAAAAAAATATATCAGCAACAAAATAATAACAAAACGAACATAACTATATCTATTTGTGCAAATAGAAATGGCAACCCAAATGAAAGCCTTACAAGAAACTTCACTGCATTACCTTACTTCAGTTTTGGAGCGTCATCAACGAGATGCACTAATATCCAGTTTGCAACATTTCAATAACAGTTAATTCTGTAAAAAATAGAGACTAAATTATGCTACCTGCTTTAAACCTGATATATTGCAAAAAAATAGTTTTTCCCTCTGCACCTAGGTATATATGCGCCAATTGAGGAAACGAATCATTCGTTGATTTATATATTGACTAAGGTAATATTTTATTATTTTTATTATGCACGATTCTCAAACACTCATATTGCTTATATTGTGAAAGAGCAGCCATTATTTGCTCGAATATTTCTAAAATTAATTTGAAGATATATAATTTTAACTGTTATTAACAAGCAAATGAAAGAAAATTCATTGATGACTTTATTTTTTAACGGTGCAATAGTTATATCATATTATATAATAGATAATCACTATACATACATAACATTTTTAATGTATGTATAGTGACAATAAAATATGCAGTTAGATGGTAAATTACCCTTATTTTAATTATATGGTTCCGCTTATATGCGAATCTTTCTGATCATTTATACTGGAAAAAAATTTTAATTCACGATAATTAAAAAAACAATTGAAAAAACTGAGAACGCCGTTTACAAACATCAGAATTTTAACGTTAAAAACCTATTAATTATACGCGGATACTAGATATTATCATTTACTATCATATATGAACCCAGTTCTAATATGGAAACCTAAAATTTGCCAAAATATTTTTTCTCTCTTCTGAAGCATGCCTACGTGTTGTAAAGGTAGCCCACGCGAAGCGTATTCGAAAGATCTAGGGTTCGAGTCCCGGGGAGGGCACCGCCTACTTTTCACGTCTCCTACTTCAAAAAAATTCCTAAGGACTCTACAGCGCCTCCCAAACTAAAAGGTGGTGCACTATATTTCGTCACCACTAGCATTTGTCGATTCGGTTCCCTAATTTCCAGTAGCCCTTTGAAAGCGGGAGTATATAAGGCATTTTCTCCCTCTTTTCCAGCATGCCTCCGTGGTGTAACAGTAGACACTCGGCGTGTATTCAAGAGGTCCAGATTCGACTCCTGGGGAAGATATAGCACATTTTTCATGTCTCTGCTTAAAAAAAAACTTATTGACCTACTATTAGTGACATATTAAGAAACAAATTGTATGACTTGACATACTGCACTACATGTAGAGACATTCTTATTGAAAGGAAGGCGGATAAAGTCGAAAATACTTTATTAAACCCTCAGGGCAAATTAACTGTAGTATATACTAAAGCTACTGTAATTCAGCCGCCATTTGCTGCTGTAAGTATTACGAGAACTTAAATGTTCCAGATATCTGCTTAAAATACTATACTATACGATTCATATACAAAACATTAAAAAATAATGATCCAGAAAAACTAAAACTTGGTACTGATATTGTATATATACCTTTTCAATGTATTCCCGCAATGTCCTCTGACGCTCCGACTGTGGACTATTATGCCTTTGCTCTCTTAAAAAAAGAGTTCTTTCTAAGGGCAAACTAACCACAACTGATGGACTCTAGAAATTAATGGAAAAGGAATGGCAATCAATATCCCTGGAAATTTTGCGAAAATCCCTTGTATCATGAAAATTAAGAGCTGAAGATTTATAGCCCAGAAAAACGGCTATCAGACGGATCATTTTTCCTTAGTAAAAGTGAAAATAAACCTTTAAATATATAAAAAAATTAAAAAAAAGAGAGAACATGTGGGAATAGAAGCGCATATTGTTTTTTAGATCTTATTAATTAAAAGTTACTTAATTATCTAAAAAACATTAACGTTTTCTTTGTGACATTTTATTTTGTTTATTATGCTGCTTTCAAAAGATAAGCATGCGAAAGTAAATTGGACATAACTGGAAAAGTTTTGCATTGATTGACTCAAATTTCGTATGAGGTAGCAGTTTGATTATATATTATATTACTAAATAATTATAGTAAAGAAGATCTGTTTAGATGCAAAACGTTTCCGCACGTTTATATATCTGCATAACATTTTGCGTATTCAAATAGAGAGTTTGTAAATTAACCGAACAAATGATACTTACCTTTAACAGCTGAACGATTGCTTCTGACAAGCTCTGCAGGGATTAGCCATACTTCAATTAAATGGTCAAGTATATCAAATAATGTTAATTGCTGCTTCTCTAATAGCGTAGTTTCCAATTATTTGAGAATTGTTGGAGAGGATATACGAGCGAAGACAGAATGCCTAAGAGCTTTCAAAAGATTTCCATAGTTTGATATCGACTAAATGTGAACACTCCATGTAAACAATGCTTTCACTCTCGAGGCTCTCATTCACTATATTTGCTATAGGTTAACGTAGTCCAACTTGCAGTTGTTGCAACGTGCAGTCTTATATTACAGTGAAGGACTCCATAAGCTGTACCTCTAAAAACTAGCAGTTATATGCCATTTCTCAAACAACATCCATCCCATTATATTGCACAACCAGCACTGAAGGCCTTGTGCTCAATAATATTACTGAATCTATTCAGTGTTCTTTTCTTCTCTCCCGATCCTTCTACACGTATAATCGGATTCTAGTGCAATTCTTATCTCATTCCTGAACCATTCAGCTACTTTCCAAATAACATACTATTGATTCCACTACAACTGTATTAATCTAGCATTGCTGATGAAAAGACAACCAACTCGTGATACTATGACACACAACCTTTTTATATTAACTACCGCCCTTTCGTATTTCTCTGCATAGTAAAATATTAACCTCTCAGATTTTGTAGCAAACACTGCTGTTAGAAAGAACATGGTTGTTTTTGACTGCATTTAGCTAATTGATACTTATATTTACTGCCAAAAAGTGCAGTCATTTTGGATAACCAAGAATAGGTCTCGAGGCAGCTGATTGTCTGCACCGAAATTATTTCCAATAGAAAAACATTACAGTGATTTACATCAGGAAAGCAGCGATTTCTATGATATTTGCCCAGCCAACCGACAGCGCGTCAAAGTGCAAAATTATTCAGCCCTCTTCTTTTAGCGATTTATTAATTCAATCTTATCAATAAACTTCCCTAAATGTATCTCAGACATTATTTATGGATATGGGTATGGATTATGAAGTGGCTTATGTGACCTGGGAGGGGCCCTTAGTTAGCTAGATATGAAAATTAATCCTCTGAAGGCCCATGACTTTGTACAGCTGTGTCCGAATTTAGACGGAGAGCACCCTGGGTAACAGATCACCCCTCTTCTCTCCTCACTAACTTCTGGGGGCATTTTCGTCTTGACAATACAGTTCCCTTGTGCCGCGAGGACATACATTTATAAACATCCATACTTTAGCCTGCATTTGAACTCGTTCCCGTCAATTAGCCAGCACCGCTATTACTCAACTTTACTTAGCTTTATCTATAAAATGCTGATGAGATAGCGCCATGCCACTATAAATCGTCTACAAAATACTGTTGAGCGAGAGATATCTATAACCCATACTTATGAATTATTTCGTGCAATTAAGAGCCTTAACATACTCGTGAACGATTTATATTTAATCAATAACTCTATGCAAGAAATAAATTGTTGAAGGTTTTCGCGCAGAAATAAATTAATCTGTTTTTCTTGCACATTTGTAAGATCTGTTGCGTGTGTTACAACTACTATTTGAGAAGTTTAATGATTCTGCATATTCAACTGTTTTATGTTATTAACATGTGTAATAAGATCGGAAAATATAAAGGCGTGCTAATTATAAATAATTTCAAATGAAAAATTGTTTTGTTTTGTTTTGTTATATATATAGAAAAAAATTAATTTATTGAAATCTGCATCCGATTTCTAATAGTTTCCGTTATCTAACATGGACTTTGCTTTACCGAATATAGTGATAAATAGTTCTAACTAGAGTCTTCTATTTTAAAAGTTAATTTAATGAGAGCGCCAAAATAAATATTAACAATCTCAGAAGTGGCATTCGATTAAGTTTATCACAGGGGATTCCACATTTACACTTTGCAATTTTTTCAGCACATTTCCGCCATTTTTACCAAACATCATTACGATTTGAAAACAAATCCTTCCTAATGAGAATTTGCATTTTCAAACGCTTGTGTGAATATTCACTTAGCATTCCATTAGTGTTCCAGAAATAAATACATTTGTATACATGTATGTGTTTCGCAGAGCTATCACATGAGCAATTTTCAATAAACTTCGCAATGGGTTTGCAAATTAATGCCTCCATTCAGCCTTTTTAACGCCAGCTTAATTACCCCCACTTAAAACTGCAAAGGTTTGAAACAGGAATTAAAAACGTGTAATTAACTGAACTCATTCTAAACGCCATTAGACATGCTCTCCACTAGATGTTACGTGCACACAACATTTAAATGGAGCTTCAACGTCAGTGAGTAATAGGAATATAATTTATAACGTCTTTATCGTAGAAAAATAACTAGAGCCATTTTAACGGAAGAAATTTATGCTTACACGAATATTTAAATACAAGTCTGGCATTAGCATGCTACATCAAAAGAGTTTTAAAATAAATTCAGACTCCCATTGCTGCTATATATTAGGTTACTAAATAAAATAAAATCCCTGCTTTGAAGCAAATAACTATCTTAAACTGTGCCCCGATCTTGAAAGATAGATCTGAAACTGGTAAATGTTTCGTTTTAAAATATCACCGTAATTGAACGATATATCATTAACTTTAATTGTACATCAGCAACAAATTCTAAAGAAATTATATTAAACGAATATATTAGCTTCTACTCAGAAACCTTTAAATGAAGGTTGCGAATGTTTTAAATACAAATCCTTTTAATGTTTCTTTCGTAGTATTTAATTGCTTCCCACGAAAGGAAACGTCAGCATTTACAAGAAAAATTACTTTATGAGGACTTAAATATAAACTTCTGAATTAACTTCAGAAGGGAAAAGGGCTGATTCGCATAAGTTTAAAATCATTAGCAAAAACACGAACGAATAGCTAAAAATATGCCTCTTGGTGCAGGACTGAAAATGTGATTTTGTTCTTCAGGAATTGTATTCATACAAATATATTTAAAAAGGAATTATCAAAGGGATTTATCATTTATTTATCTTTGAAAAAGCATTTGAAATTAAAAATGTGATGGACTCTTTCATGAAAATTAAATCAAATACATGCTTCACAATACTGTGAAGTAAACATATTTTATAATACATACTAAATGCTTAAAACAACGGAACGAAAACTGAATAACAATTTAATGTATGAACTTAGTGGTTTAAATACACATCTTCTGATTGAAAGTTGCCAGACTTTTAGCCAGATGCTCTGAGACTCAACTTTAATAAAATAAACAATGATTATCAGTCATTGTATTATTATAATGCATTATAATCTTTGGCCATTTTATTAAAACCAAAATCAAAATTCATTTTATTGCTTACGCGATAGTAACTCATTTCCTCTTTATAAGGAGAAATGAATCTAATTATCTTTGGAAATACTTAAGTTAAACAAATTAGCATACGTTTATTTACTATTTTATTTAGGTTAAAAAATGTCGATGCTAGGAATTATGAAAAATTATGTTATAAATTTTTGTAACAGAACCCTTATTTTTCGCGTTATCAGCGCAACTAAATAATAAAGTAATAAATATTGTTAGGAAAGGTATTTTCAGTGGTTGCTGGTGAATATTATTTACTAAGAAATAAAATACATTGTTGCTTAATAATCAGCCGACTAAAAGTTGATTATAGTAACTTGAAATGAAAAATAATATTTTACTAAAGAAACTGATCACAGGAGACGCAATAAATTTTTAGTAGTAAGCATACATATTAAATGTTGATGAATTATTTATGCTGCAGAAATATTATAAAGGCTATTTACAGTTCTGGTTATAGCACCAGCATCTTAAGTATATTAAAAAAATCATTATTTTTCTTGATGAAGTATAATTTTTTTCTATTTTTATTCCTGTTTTAGATAAATTAAAATATTTATTAGGTACTATTCCGTTAGAGAGCCATCAGTTAAAAATGCGCCACTTTTTTTTTTGCCACCAGTTGCTGCCATGTACAAAATTATAAAACAATAATAGAGTTCAAAAGACTAAAAAAATAGTTCCATAAGAAGTAAACTTTAAATTTCTTAATACCTAAAGCAATTAAATTTTTCTTCTTTATTTTTTAATCTACAATATTTTGCACGTACATTAAAAATAAAACAAAACGAAATTCAATCAAAACAAGTGGCATGAAATTATAAATATTATTCAATATTGCCGAAACAAATTCAGTTTTTGAACATAACCGACGCCACATAAATTTTATCAAATATCAGTCTAAATGGTTGCGAGCAGTGCCCAGATGACGTTTATTTCTCCATTTAGCACTGCCCTAGAATTTATCCAGTATCCAGTTTCGGGGTCTACAAAATTATAACAGTGATAAAACAGTAAAATGCTTATACCAAGCATTTTTTAATTCCTCTTTCTTTATATGCTTCCTAGCAGTCTCAAAATATAAATTTCCGTTATGCTTTTCTGATTAGCAGTCATCAACGTTGTAGCACAACGATAGGGAATGGTGACCAGAAAAAATTCTTTGCTTTCCCGGCATAAACTCCTGAATTCCCCCTGTTCCTTATAAAAACGCCTAATTTTTCTTTTGTGTGTGTGAAACGATTTTAAAGTAGCTATTCCGCTACTCCAATCTATTGTCACATTATGGCTAATTTTTAACTGAAGTTAGCAAAATTCAGTCCTTTTTTTTTCTACAGCAAGAACATACGTAACAACGCCATATAGGATCTTTGTTTGAGTTAAAAGTTAACTTCATCGGAGGATTTTGAGAACAAAGTCTATTGCGATGAATTATTCCTTTGTCCTAAAAGAATCTTCACCTGACAGCCTCTTCGTCATTAGGTAATTGCTAAATTGTGTAATCCGTTGTACTAAAAAAATAGAAAAATATGCAAAAAAATAACGAGTGATGATTTTTCAAACGTTAAATTCTCTATCCACTCTATTTGGCGTGTTGTTATAGCATTGTTTTTTCCATTTTTTTTTTCATTTTTAACTGACGCCACTCTAACGGAATAGTACAAATTAATATTAGTTGTTCTTATTCATTTTCTCAGTAAAATTCTAGTACATGGTACGGCCTTGGCGTGATTTTGAAAATTGTCTCCACTACCAAAATGGCGGTTTGAACCCATCCGATATATCACCAGTAGCCAAAATCCATGTATACCGTATACAGGGATCAGACCCGTTTTCTCATTAGTTAAGTGAGTTATTATCTATTTTTATTGCAATTTTGTATGTATAAAATACTTAATATTAATTATTCTTAATCGTTTTCTCATTCATCATTATCACCATGTATTGCATTTCTGTGGAAAAATCTACTTTTCTTGTTAGCTGCACTGAAAAATCTAATGAAAGTACTGATAGAAAAATATTTTTTATTAGTTACTGAAGAATATTAATTACACAGCATCAGTTGCTTAATAGTTAAAGTCTAAAAATTAAAAAGCTTGATAGACTTTCATAATGCTTCTTGATATAAGTAGTGCAGTATGCACGGGCCGTGAAGGAAACGTTGACACACTAAATCGCACCAAACATCCAGTACGTTTAGAAACAGTTTTCTGCGATACTTTTAAGATGTTTGAACTAGTTTTTAAAGTATTGAACATGAAGAGACATGAAGGTAACAAGGTGTTTAACTCATAATGTATAGTGTTCTAACTCTTTTCTTACTGAATTTTAATGATAAAAATAAAGCAACATCTTATAACAGAAAGTCATTTTCTGAGAGATGAGGGAACTGAGCTGTCATATAGAAATCTATTCTAAAGCGAAAATGATAGCACGTGATTAGTATAAAAGTACCAAGAAGTTTGACAAATACTATGATTTTAGTATAGCGAAATTACGATTATCCGTTTGTCTATTATCCGATATTCATTTCTATCGAATATAGTATGAAAACCTAATCACTTCTAGAAATTGCTATCACTGTACTATATGTTTCATTCAAAATGAGAGCTCTGAAAACAGCAACCTAACTATTACTGGCTTTAGATTAAAGTAACTTGATAAACTCTCCAGAAAGCAATTATATCTTTTTAATATCTATCAAAATTAATTTATTTTTTATCGTACAACATTTACTCCGGCTATGGTAATCGCAGTGGCCAGTCTTTATTTTTAAGGAAATAATTTTATTTTTAAAGGCAGAAAATCAAAGACTTCTACACGAACTTCGCGAAGTAAGGCAATAGTAAATCTTCATTAATTCGAATAATGCTGTAAATTTTCATAAATCTATCTAGCTGCGGCAAAGCAAAATTTATAAGCTCTATGTATGTCTAAAATGTATAAAAACATTTCAATATGAATAAAAACATTTCATTCTTTCCAAGCAACAGCCAAATCGTTAATATTTTTTTATTGCCAAACCAGGAAACAAAAAATTTGACACTTCAGTTTAATACGTATGACATCCTGATTTAATGCAATATTATAACATTTTCTAAATATCAATAAAAAAATTAATGTAGCAATAACATATAATGTCAGTTATCCTAACCCAAAACAAAAAAGTTGCCAACAGCAGCTATTTATATAAAATGTTGACATTAAAAAAACGTTTTCCACATACAAACTCGAGTGCTTTCTTAAACGTCAGACTATGATCTTATATAATAATAATATGTTTATGGTTTGACAATGCTATGTTTACTTCATATGTTATAAAACTTCCAAATTTTTTTTATTAACAAACTTTACGATTTGAAAACGAGCAGTGGCAACATTTTTGGAAATAAGCAGATTTTATCTCCAGCCTGCTAGACTGTTGCCACTCGGAAAAATAAGTGCAAAAATTAACGTTTTCAGAGTTTTTATTTAATATATCGGTTGACTAAGATCATACGAGGATAAAAATGGTCGAAATGGCTTTCAACGAATTTTTGGAATCTGGAATAATAAATTTAATGTTTGGCAATGCTATTTTTATATCAGATTTTGTAAAACTTACAAATTTTTTTAAACTCGATTGAAAAGCGATTGATTTGAAAGCAAGCACTGTCACACTTTTCAAAATAAACAGATCTCCAGATAGCGAGAATGTTGCCGCACGGGAAAAAAGTAGAAAAATTAGCGTTTTAAGAGATTTTAATTGATATATCGGCTAATTTAAAACCGTAAGAAGATGAGAATCAAAATGGTTACCCACGCCCGCAGTACCTCTCTCGAAACTCAACTCCCCGCCGTTGCGGAGAAGATGATGTCACAAACAAACGAACAGATAGACGTGCCCGCATTTTAATAGTATAGAATAGTGATTAATTGTGTTATGAACTAAATGTATTTTAAATCAATTGAACACGTTATTAAAATGAAAAACAAAATTTTAAAACTTTCAGATTTTGCATTACGCTCAAAGGGACGTTTCTTTAACGTTTTATGTGTTACCTTTATTTATTAAATATCATGCTCTTTCACGTAAACCATAAAATTCAGTTGAACAGCAATATCGCAAAATAATTTTTAAGTGAGCAAAGCTTTAGAATTTTCGATACACAGCCTCGCGTGCTTGAGATAAAAAGGTTTTGTTTTCGTACAGTGTTGCCATTGCTCGCTTTGAAATCGTTGAATTTGTTCATCAAAAATTCGTTAAATTGTTACAAAATATGAAATAGATAATAATGCAAATTTCAAATTCCAAATTTGGGTTCCAGATGACCATATTCGGTAGACGATTACATTATTCAAAATTTAATAGCTCTAGGTACCGTTGTTTTATCCCAATGCGAGAAACATACATACATTTTTTATAGATTCTTCATTATTTAATTTCTTTAAATATAACACAGGGCAATAATATTTGGTGCAAACACTTTGAAACGTGAACCAACATTTATAGTGAACCAACGCAAAATGCCAAAGCGAAATTAATAGCCCTTCAAGGCAAATTTCCCCGTTGGACTAATAAAGATTGATATTAAGAAATGCATCTAAAAATCATAATCTTAAATCAGTTACACATTGTTTAATTGTGAAAGATATATCAATATAAATAATTGCGAAAGATTTCTGTCTTACTGAATGACAACCCTCTACCAACTGGCTATCTGCTATGCCGAGGGCGAGGGTGAACTAAAGGCATATTTAATCGTGCAAAGACACTACTTACCGAGACGTCAAGATGAAAAATACTTAGTAGCAAAACATGAAACACGTAAGTTTCTGATAATTTAGAAAGCAGGATTCTGACATCAAAATTACGTGTATTTGTATAGGAAAGTACCCGTGGTCGTAATATTTTTCTCTTTTGCGTCAGATTTGTCATTTTTTTATTTTTATTCAGCGGATCTATTTTAAAACGAACCTATAATTGTCGGCTATTTTCCGTAAGCAGCTGATTATTCAGCCCCATTAAATACGAATAATCAAAACCATATTGTAATTACAATTATTCACTGAAGTTTAACTAATTAGAAAAGGAGCATACCCTTGCATTTCTAATATTTCACGTCACTTACATTACACATATATATGTAACCGTATGATGAATGTCACTAATTATTAGCCATTACTGGTTAGTTTATGTAGTATATTCGTGAAGATTTAATGAACATTTTCTAGATCCATTTCAATTAACCTATGACAGAAAGTGGAACTTTGAAAGCCGTGAAATTTTAAGGAAACAATTACGGAAAGCCATTTCATTGTTGATAAATACTGATAGTGAAATAAATAAATAAATAACAAGCGTTGGGAAATTTGGAATTCGGTGCTACAAGTTTGTTAAAAAAAATTTTTGTGATGACAGCATATTCGAGAGTTATTTATGGTGACCAACTCTACGAATGTTATAAAAATGTTTTTTCAATTCATACTTTCAGTAATAGATATAAATACACTAATGGACAAAAAAATTAGCGCACCAAGAAAGAGTCGTCAAAATGACACGAAATTTTACATACGTAATGACTGCTTTGATATAAGTAAATGATAAGGAAATCAAAGAAAAAGGATAATTTATTTCAGAGAAAAAGGCAAAAGAACGGAGGAGTTATACTCCGTTGGACCCCCTCTAGCGCGAATGCACCATGCGATACGATCGGGCATTGAGTCACACAATTTCTGTATGATGTCTTGATACATTTCGTTCCATATTTACTGTAACCTTGCCTCTAGTTCGTTCAAACTCGTGGGATGCCCAACTCGTCGTCCCAAATGATCCCAGATATGCTTGATTGGAGACAAATCTGGGGATCGGGCAGGCCAAGGAAGGGTAGTAACAGTACAGAGACAGTCTTGTGACACCCTTGCCGTATGCGGCCGAGCATTGTCTTGTTGAAAAATGGCTTCTGGGAGCCGTTGCATGAGTGGCAACACATGTGGTTGCAGGATTTCATGAACATATCGCTGGGCTGTCATGGTGCCACGGAACGATACTAGGGGTGACCGTGTATTGTAAGCAATGGCACCCCATACCATCACACCAGCTGTGGGAGCGATTTGTCGCTGTACAGCAAAGGCAGGATTGAGACGTTCACCGCGGGCTCTCTACACACGAACACGATTGTAACCACTGCTGAGACTGAATCTGGATTCGTTGCTAAAGACGACCTGGTTCCATTCCGCTGCAGTCCAGTTTCCTCGTGCTCGACACCACTCCAAACGAAGGCGTCGATGGGTGGGCATTAAGGACAGCACACGTAATGGGTGCGACGATACAAAATGTCCTTCCGCTAGGCGCCTTCGTATGGTTCCAGAAGACACAGGGGCCCCTATTGAATGTGCAACCTGTGCCTGGATGGTGGCCGATGAAGCAGTTGGCTGTACGCGTGCATTTCTTACGATGTGGCGGTCTTCTCGACGACTGGTCTGTCGAGGGCGTCTTGAGCCTGGTCTTCGTGTACATGACATCTCTCGGGTCCACTGGTCCCAATACCTTCTCACAACACAATCAGAGCGACCTAATTGACGAGCTACTCGCCCAGCTGACCACCCTGCTTCCATCATCCCGACGATTCTCCCCTCTCAAACTGCGACAACTGCTCATATTGTCTTCAAACACGGTGTAATGGCATGTCTACCTCAGCTCTTCCTTTGTAAATGATTCAGCACTCTCAAACAAAGCTTTGGTTACCTGTTTTATACTCCACAGAGTACGACGTTCAACTCCCTCTACCGGCTATACGTAATGCGCAATCAGGCTGCATTTCTAATCATTTGCATATCTTCCTGACATGTGCCTTCATTGCAAGTTTCGTTACGATCCCGCAATTATTTCTTGGTGCGCTAATTTTTTTGTCCATGAGTGTATTTCAGTAATACTAAGAAAAACAACTCTCCATAAAGCGCAGAAATTATCTTCTATCTTTATTTGATATATTTTTTAAATGAAAGTTGCAAAACTATAAGGTGTTTCTCCCGCCTTCTTCGCATGCCTTCGTGGTGTAGAGGTCAGCACGCTCGGCGCATATTCGAGAGGTCCGTGGTTCGAATCCCGGCGAGAACATTGCTCATTTTTCATGTATTGTGCTTCGAAATAACCTAATGTCTGTTGTTGGACTCACTCCTAACCCGTTATCTTTTATCTTTTGAGCTTCATTTTAAACATTATTTTCTTCGAACTTACGCCACATGCAATTCGACATCAAATTCACAAAACTTTTATAAACAGCATAGCAGCAGATGTTTAGAATTCACGATACAGCTTTAAGTGCTGGAATTTTTCTATTTTTTTCAGTCTTTTCTCATTTCAACTATCAGTCTTCATTTTTTAGCAAGGTGACCTTACAAAACTCTTTTTTTGTCCTTTTATTATTAACATTTTGCGCGATAACTTTATTTGTTAAATATCAAGTTCTTCGTAGTTACGCTATGTAAAACTCAATTCCATAGCAAAATCATAAAATACTTAAAAACAGCGTATTTTTAGAAATTCCTAGACTGTCTCGCGGGGTGGAGATAAAAATGTTTTATTCCTTACAGCAATGCTTCTCAAATTTCCAATGTTGCCGACCCAGTTTTCAATCATAATTTTCATCGCGCCTTCCCCCACACAATAACAATGATAATGCACTTTGACGCTAAACCTACAATACGACCTTAATTATAAAGCATATGTTACTTTTAAGTAATAGATATTTTAAGTAGGTTACTTTTAAGTGATAGGATAAGTATTATGTTACTTTTCCTTTCCAGTTTTTAAATTGGAACAGACTGCGAAATATTTTTTAATTATATTAAATATGTATTTCCTTAATCTCCCATTTCTAAAAATACAAATGTCATTAGAAAAATTGTTCTAGTCTCTGTTGTTTTTTATCTTATATCCATCACATCCGGCATTTTGGTGGACGTCAACCTATCAAATTTTCTGCGCAAAACGTGTATAAATACTGTATCTCGTTTTATTCCAGCAGTAGATTTAAACAGAATCATGGATAAAGTTTTAAGTCGTAAGTGAACATTAGACGATAATAAAGCATCAACAAGTCCACAGAAGAGCGTGGTTCCGAAAATTAAATCAAGAAAATATTCTGAATAATGCTTAAATTCTAGTTTTACCAGTATTGAATTAAATGAAAAAGAAAGGACCCTGTGTGTTATTTGCTCAAAACTATTGGCAGCAGACAATATGAAATCTAATAAACTTAAACGATTTTATCCATTTCAAAATACTCCAGAAAGGTTCTCGATTGCCAATGAAGAAATCTTCATAGGTTTCACGTCAAGTGGTGAACTCAAAAGGCAATTTAGTAATAAATCAGTCTTTGAATTTTAGGCAGGGGTGAAGGATGAATTTTCTGTATTGAAAACAAAAACCTTTTGTATTCTATTACCATTTCCAACATCCTATCTTTGTGAAACCGGATTTACTGCGGTGCTGCTTTGAAGACAAAATATAAATCTCAACTAAACATAGAAAAAGAAATTCAGAAGTCAAAACAACAAAAATCAGCGTAATATTCTCAATATTTTCACAGGACTAGTTTCGATGGTTTTTACCGAACCATCAGCCTCAGCTGCGAAACCGTAAATGAAGAAGATCGGAAATAATGATTAGATAAGATAAGAAAGCCTGGACAAGAATAAGCACGTGGCACCATCTGTTGGTGAAACCAGAGCTAAAACATAATTTCTTTAAAGGCCGAAGGCAAAATTGGATTGGAATTAGGATCGTTAACTAGAACAGAAAGATTTTTTTGAATGTGAAATGCCTCTAGAAAATCCAGTTCTCCAATGGAAGATGTTTTTTGAATAATTTTGGCAGCAGAAAAATTGAAAATGTGATTTTCGGACCAACAATGTTGAGCAACAGAAGACTTCTGAGTTTCCTTTTTTCTAACATATGCCTCATGTTCTTTGACGCGAAATTTTAAGGCTCTTTTAGTTTGGCCAATGTAAATTAAACCACATTGGCAAGGAATCCTATAAATCCCCCAGGAATTCATATCCGGAACGGGGTCCTTGAGTATGGAACTCGGAATTTTATTGATGGGAGAATAAACGACTCGAAAGTTAAATTTCTGCAAAATATGTGCAACTTTATAGCTAACTGATGGAAAGAAGGGAATGACAACAGAATTTTTATAATCTCCTAAAACAAGAGTGTGCCTTTTAGTGTGTTGAGAAGAGAATTTTTTAACTGCTTGATTAATAATGTTGGGTGAAAAGCCCCGGTCAATAGCTATTGCTTTTAAATAATTTAGTTCTTTATCAAGGGATAGTTTGGAGGAGCAAACTTGAAGAGCACGGAAAACATAGGAATAAAATGAAGCTAACTTTTGTTTAGTCGGATGACATGATTTAAAGTGTGGTGGAAGGCAAACCGATGAAGGTTTACGGTAAACCGTAGTACTGAAGTCGTATGTGTTGCGTGTGACTAGAATGTCGAGAAACGGAAGAGAATTGCAAGTCTCAACTTCAAAAGTGAACTGAATAGCAGGATCAATAGAATTCATTGTTGAAAGAACTTTATTTAAATCATCTTTATTACCTTCAAACAGGGTAAAAGTATCGTCTACGTAGCGGAACCATACAGGGAAGTTTAAAATTTCAAACAATCTTGATTCATAATAATGCATGTAGATATCAGCCAGGATGGGACTGAGGGGGCTTCCCATGGCTAATCCCTCAGTTTGCTTGTAATATTTATTTTGGAAAACAAAATGTGTTTGTTTCAAACAGAGTTGAGTGAGAGAAATTAGCTCATCAATTTCCATGCAAGAGAAATGAAATTCGCGAAGTCTGGTTTCTAGACATCTTAATGCACCCTCCACTGGAACATTGGTGAATAATGATTTTACATCAAAAGAAACCATGAGTAAATTTCTAGGAGAAATGTTTTTAATCTTTTTTACAAATTCTATTGAATTTTTTACGGTGTAAATGTTATTGTCTAATAGAGTTGAAAATCTGGAAACTAAATATTTAGCTAATGGATACGAGGCAGTACCTAAATTTGAAACAATAGGGCGGAAAGGAATACCACTTTTATGAATTTTGGGCAGAGCATATAATCTGGCACAATTCGCAACCGATGGGATAAGCGAATGTTTTAAGTTGCTTGAAATAATTTGTGAAGATTTAATCGCAGTTTTTATTTTTGACAGGTCCGAAGGTGAAGGATCTTTAGGGATCGGAATATATGGTCCTTCGTTTAAGAGTTTGGTGACACCATCGATGTAAGTGTTTTTATCCATGACGACTATCTGGCCACCTTTGTCGGCCTTTGAAATGATAATATTCGGGTTAGAATGAATTTCGCGCATTGTAGTTCTTTCTCTCGCAGTTAGATTTGGTTTCAAAGTTTTATTATTGAATTTAACATTATGAGCGATAAGATGTTCGTTCGGCGTGTTATTGTTTCTTAATTATAGAAAAAGAACTTGGAATATCAGTTCCTAATATTAAATATTCCTTCGAAAACCTTTACTCTGCAAGACAAGCACATGGGACTCACTAGTAATTATTAAACTTGTTCTTAATTTAGTTTTGATAAATTAATTACCAAATACATTGTAAACTACTGATACATTTATAAACATATTACATCAGTGTAAATGTGTATTTTATTTTTTATTATGTCAGAATATATTTTGTTTCACTTCCTTTCAATAAATTAATATCTTTTAGATAATCGTTTATTTTCGACATTTCGACATGCTCGCCCCCCCGCGTAGGTTTATCACATCTTCCTAGGGGAGCGCCCCCGCACGCACAATTTGAGAATCGCTGCCTTACAAAGTTCCCACTGCTTACTTTCAAACCACCGAGTTTGTTAATCAGAAATTCATTAAAGTTCTCCAAAATACGAAGTATAAAATTTGGAATTAAAAATTTGGGCTTCCAAATGCACATTTCGGGTGGCATATATTTAAACTCTGATAGCCCCCAGCACTTGTTGATTCAAAATTTGATGGCCTTTCACAGTGCGAAGAACGTGCATACATACATGCAGATTCTTCACTATTTAATGTCTTTAAAAATAATACAGGGCGATAATATTTGGTGCCAACAATTTGAAAAGGGATATAGCCATTTATAATGAACATTGCAAAATCTTGTTTGGAAACTAATAGCCTATTTGAGCTGACACATTTTTCTCGTAAAAATCAATTTTTTAGCCATCGTAATCTCCTTTATCTCTATGTGATTGAAAATAAAAACAGAATTTCTGACATTGATAAATTTGAAATCCAAAAAGTATCAACCAGAAACTTTGTGAACTGAATGTAATCATTCACATATACCGTCGCTTCTCCGCTATCATTTACACTGTTCCCTAAAATTCTGTCATATCTCAGTATAAAGCGTTATGACCTTATAAGCTTTTATAATTACTTACATATAAATAAGAAAAATGTTGCTGCAGCAAAGAAAATAATTTTTATTTTTATTACTTACAGTGCATTTAACCAAAATCACGTAGCTTTAGAAAAATTATTTAAGTATAATATATATAAATAATGTTTTATATTCCTCATAGATTTAAGTATAATATATATATATATATGTATGTATAATGTTTTATATTCCTCAAATAACTGAAAAGAAAACTGCTTGTTTAAAATTTGATTTAAATTCGATGCGTATTTACTAAAATTAAATTTAATTTCTTCGATTTCATATAAAATATTCTAGAAGCAGACTAAGAAAACAACCAGATAGAGCAGATAATAACCCTTCCACTGTGGAAAGCACTAACCTTCTTAATCTGTCAAGAACTTTCCTAGTTTTCTTTTTTAATGATATTTGGCGCACTAGTGAAATTGACTTACAAAATAATTTTTCCCTGTTTAAGGATTAAATATGATTATACCATGTGAAATTTTTCTTTAATATTTGTAGTGTACTATTTTTAAGTAATCTAAAACTTTCTGTAGAAACTTTTCCTTTATTTGGCATTGTTTAATTGTATTTTTATTATATGCAGAGTGTCTCATAAGAGAAGAACACTCACAAACTCATAAGAGGGGAACACTGCACCCAGACAACTCGGAATCATGTAGTAATTCACTGTCGGAAATGTTTTCCTAATGTTAGTACGAGTTTCCTTGCAGCGAAGCTTTATTTCGGAACAGATAAAGAGGTAATAGGAAGGAAGATTTGACGAATACGGTATTATTCGATATGGATCTGGCATATGGCGCTGTGGAATGGAGTTGTTGAGCAGCACATCAGCTTTACGAGGAACGTTACCCGATTGTGCTCATTCCCAACCTTAAACTCTGAACGCCAGCACCAGAGGTTAGCTGATACCTTCTCATTTTAGGAAGTTTATATGAGTTGGGAATAACCAGCGTAAACTCCAGACATCAAGAACACCGTGCTACATTATGTACAGGACACTCAACATTACAGGACAATGCACACTTCATGTTCGAGTACGTGAGCTACAGTCCACGAAGTCGGAGTTTTCCACTGCAGCATTCTTAAAGAAAGCAAAATGCATCTGCATCACATGCATTGAGTCTATGAGTCAGAGAATCGTGCACTTTAGACTGCTTTTATAGAATTATTTCTATAATATCCATATTTGTTCACAAGAGAATCATGCTTGAGAATTGAAGCAAACTCCAGTTTCCGTTACGCTCGTGTATGGGCGTTGGCGAACCCCCATGCAATGAGAAGTCATGCAGCACAGAGCGGTTTCGCGTTAAATGTTTGAGTCGGCCATCATCTTATCAAGTATTACATGTTGTCTCTTCATCTAAGCGCTGACAACTACTTGATATTCTGAAACGCGTGTTAATACAACTTTTGGATGACAAACAGCTTTCTATATCAAAGTAACCTTTATTTTCATTCCGACACGATGAGGCTTCACCCTTTTTACTGTAGCATTCATAACTACTTAGATAATAAATTTGGCCAACAGTGGATCAGTTTCACGCTAAAATGCATTGGCCTGCCTGCAACCATACCATGTCTTGATTGCTTCTTTTGGAGGCATATGAAAACGCTACTTTATGGGTTTCCCGTTGACAGCACTGAGGATCTAGTTGCATACATTGCAGTAGCTGCCAGGAGAGTCCGATACATGTCGAAATCTTCCAGAATATTCGGAATTCCATGTACCGGAGATATAAGACCTGAATTGCAGCTCGTGGATGACATTCCCACCACATTTTTTAACATCTGTGTTTTCGTGAAGGCACATTTGTTAATAAAATGTGTATTCACTTACGTGATGTCCTTTCATTCGTGGTGTGTTCTGTGTACATTACCACATGCACATGTCGCTTCCTACATTACTGTATTACTATTGCTACATTCATACATTTCTATGAGATTCTGCATCGTTTGAGTGCACCTGACACCTCCTACTGTTTTGTGACAGTGGTGCTGAAGCACCCTATATGTCTATTTTAGTCAACACAATTAGAGACAATTTAAAAGAAAAGAACATCATTGACTCTGAAGTTAACAAGATTATTTCCCCTGATCAGCACAGCATCAGATCCCTTTCTTTTTAAGTCCTCCAGGTTATCCAATGGTTAAGTTTATATTCAATTTATTTGAAATTCCTGGTATATCAACGGCCGAACAGAAAAATCACGGAGCACTGGCCAAGATTCAAATCTCTGCGGACAGATTAGCTGCATAGTCGTTTTTGTAGTTTTTTTTCTCATGCAACGAGAATGAGAAGCAGTGTTTTCCTCCAGGAAGATATCCCTCATAAGAAAAACGCCAAAGCGTGCTTTGCTGTAATCCAAATAATCTCTTCCATTCCTATTATAATTCAGATTTTAAAACCCGCATAGAAACAATCATTGCTAATAACTATCTACTAAAACTTATCAAGCGATTTTGGGGAAAATTACTAAAAATAGATGTAAGTTTCTGAACAAGCTTCATTCTGTCGACTATTAACTAATCCATCCCATAATGCAAAGATCGAAATTTTGCAATGATCAGTTTGACCATTATGCAAATAGTGGTGTAAAAAAGGATGAATAAAACATCCTTTCGTCATTAACTAAAAAGAACATTATATCGAATTTTGATGAAACCGTTGTGAAATACTGAATTGTTTCCGGAAATACATACCTAATCAAAATTTAAATAGCGACTTAATACAACAGAAATAAAAATCTGATTTCATGTTTTGATAGAAACAAATCAACCATTAGTAACATAATGATTTTCACAATTTTCTGAATAGTGTTTAACATTTTCTAACCTCCCCGTCTTATCTTGGAATAAGAAAAATTTTAATCCATATTAGATTTAACACTTAATTATCTTAACAGCAATGTTTTCTTCAAAACTCAGAAACTTTCAAGCTTAAGAGTTAATATGAAACTATGTGCTTTTCCGTTTTGGAAGAAACTTCATCAATCTGTTTACTTAAAGTGTAAAAATATATTCTGTGATTATGTCACGTTTTTATGTTATGTTTAATTATGAAATAATATATATAGGAAAGGAAAGACATAGAATTATGCAGTGAAAAAAATTTAATAAATGAAATCGAACTTGAAAACAAAATATAAGAACACAAATTCAAAAGTTTTAGATATTCTCCAAATGCATAGAAGATTTCTACGGAAATACACAGTCCAGTCACATTAATGTGACCACCACGTACTTTCCATGTCAGAGTTAAATAACCAATCACAGAAGGCAGGTGGCAGCACAGTGCAGTTGAGCGTATATAAAGGGTGTGTGAGGGCTTCGGAAAACATTTCAATCGTTGGCGTAATGCAGAAACGAAGCGATTTATCCGACTTCCAAAAGGGCATGATCATTGGCTTTCGGGCCAAGGGTGGAAGCATTTCCGAAACGGCTGAGTTTGTGAACTGTTCGCGTGCCGCCGTGGTAAAAGTGTACCGTGCATGGCAAAATGGGACTGTCCAAAATCAGCGACGTGGCAAATGTGGTGCACCACGGGCCATAGATGACAGAGGCGAACGACGGTTGCGGAGATGCGTTCGGGCAGATAGACGGGCTACCGTTGAGCAACTGACCACCAAAATGAACCAAGGGGCTACCAAAAGTGTCTCCCAAAGTACTATTCAGCGAACATTGCTGCGTCTGGGCCTCCGAAGCAGACGCCTGGTTCGTGCACCTATGCTGACTGCTGTTCATCGACGGCGAAGGCTAGAATTTGCACGCCAGTACAGCAGCTGGACGTCCACTGAGTGGCGACAGGTTGCGTTTTCGGATGAATCGCGTTTTATGCTCCATCGGACAGATGGACGTTGGCGTATAAGGCGTGAAACCTCTGAAAGGAACCACCCTGCAACCATTGCCGGAACGGTCCAAGCTGGAGGCGGGAGCATTATGGTCTGGGGAATGTTTTCCTGGCATTCTCTAGGTTCACTGATCATTGTGGAAGGCACAATGGATCAATACAAGTACGCATCTGTCCTTGCGGACCATGTTCACCCCTACATGCGCATTGTTTTTCCTCAGGATGATGGCATCTTCCAGCAGGACAATGCGAGGTGCCATACAGCTGCCAGTGTACGTGCGTGGTTCGAAGAGCACCAGGATGAGTTTACCGTCCTCCCCTGGCCAGCAAACTCACCTGACTTAAACCCAATCGAGCATCTGTGGGACCATCTCGATCGAGTTGTTCGCGCCATGGATCCTCAACCGCGTAATCTAGCGCAGCTGGCCACGGCATTAGAGTCGGCATGGCTCAACATCCCAGAGAACACCTTCAGGGACCTATGTGACTCTCTTCCTGCACGTCTCGCAGCAGTCCGCTCTGCGAAAGGTGGTTATTCTGGCTTTTGACAGATGGTCACATTAATGTGACTGGACTGTGTAATAACATTCGAAGACCGAACTTCGAAGCAGATACACTTCTTAACGCTTAACTATTATTTTTTAAATTATGTCCCCTTATTTTCGAATTTATAGCCTTTATTCTAGTTCTGTTTACAGCCTTCTGATGTTTTATTTCTTGTAGTTCATGTAATTTTTATTTTCACCTTTCTTTAAGTAAAATTTTAATTTTAACATCACTTATCTATTTCTGTTTATATAAGCAATAAAACTCGGTATAATGGTGTACGTAGAATGACTTGCTTCTCGAAAAAGAGAAATATGTGTCATTCCTTTTCTTGAAATGCGTATTATACTTTTCTAAACGTAACATCAGTTTCAAATCACATTTTATCTGAACTTAAAGATTAAACTCGCATGATTATTTTACATATGTTCACAGCGATTTGTTCGATTTTTTAAAAATTTTATTATAAAGAGGGGATAATATTAGCTATGCGAATATTCAGTGAATTATGAGAAGTAAAGAACATTTAACACCTTGCTTTTAATTTAACACCCCACTTCGTTTTCGTTATGTTTATGAAATATCATAGATATATTTTACCGCTGTTTTACTTCAGAGAGTAAAGAATAATAAAGAAACCTTTGATTGATAATTAGTTATGTTAAAACAGGAGGAAGCTTCGTTTAATAAAATGAGAGATACTTTCGTACGAGATCTTTTACGTAAAGCTATCTCAAATTTACGTAGGGGAGACCTTCACTCACTTAACCCCTGCCCTTTGTTGAGAACAGAGCGAGTGTAAACTACCAGTTCTCCGCAGTTTTAACCATTCGTGCGTGGAATAAGCGTTCAAGAAAATAAATATAAATGTTCAAAAAAATAATGCTCGACAGCGCTCACTGAAAGAAGTGAAGTCAAGATATTTTGTAAAGCTATTAAGCGGAACGTAGTTCAATTCATTTCCTAAAGATAAAAAATTCTTATTTATCTAGAGAAGATTTTATCAATATACATTTCGTTAAAGATTTCTATAGATTTTTTGACAGATAATTTTTGAATAATCCAATACACTTAATAAAACATGAAAGCAAAATTCATGCGTATATTAATAATCAGCTGATTTAATTGTTTTAATAATTTATCTCAATAAACGAGTGACCAATTATTGTTCATTAAAAAGTGATAACAGTATTAGAAAACGATCTTGAGAATTATCGATTAAAAATTATTTTTAAGTGCGAGTTTAAAATTAACTTACTGTTTCCTTTTATCTCTTAACATTATAAATTCATAAAACAATCAGTTTTTCAGGAGGGTACAATATGGGCTTTAGTTTCCAACCATACATCTCTTTAACCACAATAACAGAAGGCTTAAAATGCTTATACTTGTATAATTTTGTATTCATTACGAACATCCAAATACTTAATCTATAAGTCAAATGACAAAAATCAGCGTTGTATTTGCAAATTTTTACGGGACTAGTTTCGATGGTTTTACCGAACCCATTGTGAAAATTTGCAAATATAACGCTGATTTTTGCTCTTTGTTTTCTAGATTAATACTTGTTCGATATGTTATTCTATCTTAATCCAAATTCTTTTTAATGATGACACATACGCTGTTCGTTTTGAATCACTAAGCCCATGCTGAGAAATATTCAATAAATATCATCTGGAGTATTCATATTATTGCTGATAAATTTGAATTTATGTAAATTAAATTCATTTCATGCGCTTAAAGGTTTCAAATAAGTTTTAAATATGCATTTAAAGTTTTAAATTCAGTATTAGTAATACTACGAATACAATTGTGACAACCCCATTATAATATAAAAAACTGTATAAAACGTAACCGGAAGTAGCCTTCGAGGTTTTAAGAATCTTTCCAAAAAATATCTTCTAATTCTTAATATTTTATCTAACATGAAAAGCTAAATAATAAAAACATTAATAATTCTAACAAAACCTGAAAATTAATAACATTAAATTATTACAAAAACCTAATCCACGTAAAAACGCAACATAACTCCTTCCACTCTCAAATAATTAATCAAATATCAGTGACAATTATTACATCTTTCCATTAATAAATACTATTCTTAAAAAGTTGGGATTTATTAAATCAAAATTTTACTCAGACCACAAGAAAACAATTGCATATTTCGATACTATAGACACCAAATTGCTAAATCTGGTCATTTGATCGAATGAAACATTTACAGCTTGTCAAAAGTTAAGTACAACTATTTATAAGAAGTACATAACGTATAAATGATCTTTCCTGTTTAAGCACGCATTGAAATTTTAATGAAATGTTTAGTTTGTGAAATATTTTTCTCTTACCTTGTGGCACCACAAAGCGGGCAACAGACAATATCATTGTTACTTTGAGCATCCACGTGATGCAAACCATATTCGAACACATTTTTGGAATGAAGAAGAGAAAAACAGTCACATCATAATCCAATCACCGAAATTCTCAGAGCACAATATCCTTTGCAAAGAAGTAAAGAAAGCAAATTGAAATTTCTTTCGAGGAAATGGCCAAAAAATAATAATAAAGCACTTTAACTTCCACTCGCAGACTATATCTTCCAACGATCAATTCGAGAACCAGAGGAGGATACTTTAGAAATGTCCTAACCCGAAAGATTTCGGAGTAAGAATGAATCACGAGGCATCGTTTGCGACCAAATGCGCCGCCAGGTGTCGCTCAGAGACATCGTCCGCTTGCTCCTTGTGCAACAGTTGCTATCTCGTGAATTCCTTGCAGAGACGATAGTAATTTTTTTATTTAGAGAAGATTAAGTTCTCTGAAAAATAGGAAAATAGAAAAAAAATATCTAAGGTGCCTGAAAAAATTATTTCTGAAGGTAGACGAATTAATGGTTACGGAAGAAATTTACATAACTGGCAGAAATTTACATAACTATGTTAGATAAGCAATATGCATAGAGCCGATCATTATAAGGATGCGGCGAAGACAAGGATCTCAGGCAATGCAAATGCACAAATAAAGGGGGGGATAAACAGAAAATAAAAATAAGAACGCAATATTTTAATTCATTAAAATTAATTTCATTTTACAAATCCTATCTGAATCTCGTACTCGAATTGTAGTAGTGTAATATTACCAGTTCTTCAAATGTAACTTTCAATATACGTAACATACGTTTCCGCATATGTAAGTTGAATACAAGCCAGTTTTCTTTTAAAAGGTCTTTCACAAAGGCATTTCGTCCCTTAAACAGATAACTCTATTGTGCTTTTTATAACTTTATAATTTAATCCTATACCATATTTTGAACGTATAGTAACAGAAGAGTTATGATAATCCTATCGTGCTATACGACGACTGCCAAAAAAGAAAATTAGAAGTATTTAAACGATAATAAAACAGAAAATACATATATTTATCCCGCATGCCTTAAACTTAATAACACTAGTCTACAACAGCGAAAAATTGTCTACCTTGATTTTCAAATTTTAAACTACAGAAGTGACAGAATCTATGATAAAAGAAGAGGTTATTCAGCATGGTATGACTATTAATTACACTGACTTAGATTATTAGTGATCAGTGTTTGTACTAAATGCGACATTGCAAAAATGTTCTAAATGGGACTAAATGTGATAGTCTGCGTGTAAATGAAGTAGATAGCATACATTATTATTGCATGTATCTTGCCAAATTGATTTTATGATCTGTTTTTGTTTTCTTAAACCTTCAGTGAATAATAAATGGTGCAATGACTAGAATGTACTAAAACTAATCCAGTTAAAGTAAGCGAAGAAAACTGATCCGAATAATGTAACAACAAATTTGTGACTTTGAAAATCCTAGCGGAAAATATTTGAATTCTCCATATTTCACATAATGAGCCGAAATAATTTAAGAGTTAAAAAAATAGTCTTTATTCTGCAAACAGTAGTAAATGACACGCAAGATTACTTTACATTTTCTGGTTTTTCTTTTTCGTTTAAGTTGTACATACGTTATATAGTTAACAAATAATTGAATAACAGATTGATGCACATGTTCCGTTAATGTGATATAACATTTTTAATTTTACCATGTTTAGTACCTACACTGCCAATACCCAAAAGCTGCCTTTCTGATGTTCAAGAAACAAAACTACAATAAATAAATAAATAAATAATATCTGAAAGTTTTCAGGTTTTATATTACACCCAAAGGGAGGGTTGTTTTTCATTTGCACACACATACATGTTTCGAAAGCATTTGAGCTAACACCCCTTTGGGCTAAAATGTATAAAAACAGCACATCTTTATAATTTCCGATAGACAGTCTCGCGCGCTTGAGATAAAAATGCTTTATTTCGTACAATGTTCCACTACGCGCTTTGAAATCGTTTAGATTTTTAATCAAAAATTCGTTAAACTTTTACAAAATATGAAATAGATAATAAAACGAATTCTAAATTCAAAATTTGGGTTTCCAGGTGCCCATATTCGGGTGCAAAAAAAACTACGTTATTAAAAATTTGACTCTAGATACCGTCATTTTTTACACAATGTGAGAAACACATACCTTCATGCAGATTCTTCATTATTTAATTTTTTTAAATATAATATAGGGCGATAATATTTGATCGCAACAACCTGGAAAGTGATTCAACACTTTTAGTGATTCGACGCAAAATGCCGTTTCGAAAAGCCCCCATCCTTTTTGGGCTAACGTCCTTTGGGTAAAAAAAACGAGAAAGAAAAGAAAGACCAATGATAAACAAGAAAGAATGTTTCTGTTAGTGCTGAATAAATCCAATAATAATGAAATTAAGTTGGGTATTTAGGCTCAGACAACTTAAAAAGAAACCCAAGATGTAATAGCTATGTCAGATTATCGTAACAATGCATATATTGTGGAAGGAAATACCAAGTTTTCAGAAGTAATAACAAGTCTTCATATGCTAAATCATGACTTCGAATTCGAAGACAAGAAGAACAACAGCAGTGATCTAACGAAGTGGTAAATTGCTGCACTTTGAAAATTTAATCGAAGCAAAATAACCTGTTGAGACTATTAGCTCGTTTTAAGCAGAAAACATGAATTATCAACTGTATCTTCACCAAGTTTCTAACCACAGATCTTTCAAGTTGCCGGCTGCACGTGCATCTCGACAGCACGCACAGGGAATCGCGAACGTTTTGCTCATTCTTCCCCACTTAAACCCGATAGGAGAGAGGAAAACGAACTAGCCGATTAAATCCAGTTAGTGATTATTTAACCTTCAGCAGTTTATTACAGAGGCCATTGTAGAGACTATCAGTATAGTCTGAGGAAAATATAAAAAAAATCAGTTATTCCCTCTCTGGAAATCGAATCATGAATCCCGTTTACTATAAGGGCATGTCAGTCATTTACATTACGAAAACACGCATAGAGAAATCCGATAACTCCGTAAAATTTAGACAAATATTTCTTAAAAATATTAACTGCAAGAGTATTTCTACATCTTATTCTTTTTAAACCATACGAAAAACTGGAAAATATCATCTCAATTAATTTTCTCCGTGCTCATATAATTTCTCAGGTGCTCACATGATGCATTGTTTTCATTGCGCATTAATTTCTAAAAGTAGACATAAATCTACAACATTTATGTATTGTTTCAATCATTGAGAAACTTCAAAATACCTCAGTCAGTACCTCAGTCATTTTCCTCAGTCATTAATGCTTTCGCTGCTCAAATTGCAAATACGACTTGAACTAAACTCAAATATTGATTCTGTTTGGATGTATATTTAATGCATTTCTTTTTTCTTTTGTCTTATTTATTTTCACAGTTTTTAATTTTATGTTATCATTTATTTAATAATCTTGTTACTGGTAACACGTTTTATTTTATTACTGAGTTTGTGTGAATGGCAAAAGTTGTTTAATTTTGGGAGAATAGTGTTCTTAGCTGCACTATGCGGCAGGCATTTTTTTTTTCTGTTAAAGCATATTTCATGTTTAGAATGTTAATAAAGTTTGTCTACAAACCTGATTCCTTTTAGTTCAAGGTAACTAGATTCTATTGATTAAATGGAAGAAATTTAAGTGAATAAAGAAATGTTCCGTCTTAAATCTCTCTTCCCTACAACTATCGATGCGATTTTATTCTTATCTAGTAGTAATCTTCTATTAAGAATGACTTATAAAAAATGAAAATACAAGAAAATATTAATTTTTAAGTTTAATCGAAAGGTTGATGAATCACTTAAATTTCATAAAAATTCAAATAAAAGTGTTTTACAATATTTATTACTTAACTGGCATGCGGGGTTTATACCAATGAAGCGATGAAATGCTCTACAAAATTAAATCGGACATTTATGTCCGCTTTAATTATCGTCTTACACCACGATTCAGATAAAATGCGTATCACAATGTCTTATTCATCGCGAAATATGTTTTAGTAATAATTAGATATCTATATTTTACAAATGAAAAACTAATTATCAAGGAGTCAGTCATTAGATTTATTAAAGTATTCGATATAGCTGATAAGAAAGTGATAAATATTATTTCGAAAAAAAAAGCTGAATATGATTTAAATCAGAAACTATAATGCATAAGAACAATTGATAATATCAAGTATGAATTGCAAAGGACAGGCTTCTAGCAAAAAGAAATAGAAGAAATATGTGTAGTAAATAAAATATAAATGTATATAATCAAATTCCATCATCATGGCAATTTATACTGCATGATGATTGTCATGTTTATCATATTCATTTAATGCTTTAATTTGATATTGCTTCAACAGCGCATGCGTTTAAAGATGTTTGCGTATGTCTGTTATTAAATAACGGGAAATACCTATGTATGAAAATTCCTGTATGTATGTATGCATGTACGCATATGTAAATTTTAAACGCCAGTAATCTTCCACCCGAACATATGCGCCTCGAAACCGGAATTCAGAATTTGTTTTTTACTTAGTTACATTTTACACGAACTTCACAAAATTTTGGGTAACAAACTCTTCGATTTAAAACTGATTTGCCACTCGGTAAAATGTAAGGTGTTTTAGTTCAGATTTAATTTGTCTGTTACTGTTTAAAAAACTAAGAGTTTTAAAATAAATAAACGCAGTTCTTAGTAATACTTATTTACATTCTAATTTGAGTGATTTACAAAAAATTGCGTTTACAAGACTTCATGATGCATCTAATTAAAAACATTAAATACTTCAATGAAATTGCACTGACTAGATTCATTCAGAAAGTTCATTGTTTGCAACAGTGCTGATTCTATGATTGGCAATCGTAATATTGCTCCGTGCCTTGTTAATGTGAATATAAAATCAGCCCGCAATTATTGGTTGTTTTTCTCGCTATAAAGATCGAACTGCAGTAGCAGCGGATGAGAAGAAATTCCCGCTAATTGCCATACAAGAGAGACTGTTGAAGAATTTTCTGCCTTGCAACTCAAAGGTAACTGCGAAATGTTTAAAATAACAAACTAGCTTTCCATGAGA
Source organism: Stegodyphus mimosarum (assembly GCA_000611955.2). Lineage (NCBI taxonomy): Eukaryota > Metazoa > Arthropoda > Arachnida > Araneae > Eresidae > Stegodyphus > Stegodyphus mimosarum. Next base: position 173,957 of record KK120948.1, read on the forward strand.
AGGAATGGGCATTGTTATCATATTGTTAAGAAATGCCCAGTTGCGGTAAGATAGCTTACCCAAAAAGGGGGTTTAAGGTTGCCAGAAAATGACAAGGGTAGGCAGGGTTGCCAGATTTGGTGCGAAATCGCCCATTTGGCGATAAAATTGGCGTTATGCAATAGACAGATAGAGAACATTCTGGAACGAATTTTTACCGGTTTGCCCAGAATGTTCTCGAAGGCAGGCTAAAAGCTATGTAAACCTTGCCTGTACGCGGAGTAGAGTGAGTATCGTAAATGTATAGCCAGTTAGTGCTTCGAGAGTGTGTATCGCTGAGGCTATTGAGTGTATCGTCGAGTGCATCACAAGTTGTAGCGGGGAGAGTCTCGAGAGTACGCTGAGTTCCGATAACGACCGAACCGAGTCGGGAGCTGTACTATAGCGCTTTGCCGTGAAGCTTGTCTTCACCGTTATAGCCTGGTAGCCTGAAGGCTGTGTTACTGTGTGTTACAGCTGTTTGTCGTAGTTTTTCGACGACTGTAAGTGTTGTTTTGGAACTATCCTGATTAATACTGGCTAATAAATCGTGTTTTCATTTTTCATCAAATGTTGTCGTTAATTACTCCAAGTTCACGAACCCGCAGAACACAACAATATCAAAGAGGTGGAATTATTTTAAGGAATGCAAATGCAGTGTGCGGGGACGAGCCACAAGTGGGCGCCCATTGACACTCGTGAATAACAAGAATATTCTGAAGCTTAACTATTCCTACAGTACTGCGAAAAAATCTTTGTGATGTGTCAACTAATCTTAATATTAATGTTGCAACATGTTAAGAAGTATCTGAACATCTCTCATGTTTGTGCAAATTGGGTGCTGCGTTCATTAAGTGAAGGATACAAGTTACCTAGAGTTCAATACTTAAAATAAGCGGAAATCTTAATTATCACAAACAAATCATGTAAGAGACACTATGAACTTTAATCAAAATAGTGATTTTTACATTCCATTCCTTAAAACGTATTCAAATATTCTCCTCGCTCTGCTTTGATACTCGAACTCTTGAATACCGCAGACTTTGGAACACTTTCTAGATTCGCAAATTCAAATCTTCCCATTTGCTTTCATTTGAATCTTTTTCCAACCTAACAGCCCGTTAAACGTTTTAGCTCAAAACTCCATTAATAATCTTCATTAGAAAGTTCATTAAGAAATCGCACGACTGTTGAAATTTAAGTGATACTTAGTTTCGCAATATCACAGCGAGGGTGCCTCTAAAATGTTTCTGTAAGCCATTTAGCAAAATTTGTACCATTTTTGCAGTAAACAGTGATACGCTTCTATATGTTTTCAAAACTAATTTCAGATAACTTTATAGATAAATAACATACCACTAATAATTTCTGTGTTCTCAATTAACTTATATCATGGTATTCAGACTTTGCGTCTCTCGCACGACTTTAACTGTCTGCTAATTTAATTACTCACCTGTGGCTATCGAATTTTAAACTACTAACTTAAGTTCAGCTTGTTACTTAAACTCTTTTGTCTAACAGTTAAGAAAAAATGAGCAGCAAAAGTTTCAACTACTTAGCTTATTTGATAATTTAATTTGCATCTTCTTAGAAAATACACGAATGTTTTTAAAAATGTTACTCTTAAATTTATTTTTTAAAAGCTGAAAAAGATTTTACTTTTATCTTTATTTTCTTTTTTCTAATGTGTACGGTAGCGTCTTGAATCTAAAACTCTGAATATCCAAGAAACTCTTAGAACTCGGATTCGAAAACTTTAGGATTTCCGTCTACTTCTTTTAATCGTTAGGTTATTTAACTGAATTGAATAATCTGTTTAGTACTTATACTATAACGTATTTCTCCCGTCTTTTTAGGATGCCTTCGTGGTGTAGTGGTCACCACCGTCGAGGCGTACTCAAGAGGTCTGTCGTTCGAGTCCTGGCGAAAGCACTGCTCATTTCTTCAGTTTCCTGATATCAAAAATACCTAATGTCTCTACAATGGCGATCGAACAAAACGGTGGTGGACGATGATTCTCCACTACTAGGATTTGGCGATTGGGTCCCCTAATCCCCGTCGCCCTTTAAAAGGAGAGTATATAATGTATTTCTCCCGGCTTCTTAACATGCCTTCGGGGTATAGCGGTCAGCACACTCGACGTGTAATCGAGATGTCTGTGTGGTTCGAGTCCCGGTGAGGGCACTGCTCATTTCCTCAGCTTTCTGAATGCAAAAATGCCTAATGTCTCTACAATACAAAGCATAAAATTTACTAGGATATATGATATGTAGATTGCATGTGTTCACTTTCCAACTACACGCATTTGAAAACAAGAGTACATGGTCAAGAAATGGAATTGATGGATAAAGTGGATCGAAGTAACATGGACAAAGAAGAGGGTGTACACTGAATTGAATATATTAGGTACTGTCGCATTATCTCTCGCGCATCCTTCTGGGTGAAGTGGTTAGAACATTCAGATAGCAGCTCAAAGATCTGTGGTTCGTGTCCCGGTAAAGGTCCAGTTGATTTTTCATGGTCCGTTTTTCAAAAAACCTTCTGTACAAATAAAACAACAATAACTATCCAAATATGATATATCAGTTTCTTAAACAATCCTCAAAGCAAAATGTGTGAAGGCGAAGAAGTCTGTTTCTCTGTCTTTCGAGCTCTTCTTAGTTCTTGCATTATTTACCGTGTTTACTCGTGTACTAGTAGTAATGTTTTGGCCAATTTATTGTGAAAGTCTAGCCGCGACTATTATGCGGAGAAATCTACGACATATTATTATACGCTTTAATGTTAAATAAAATTACCATATAATAAATATAATTATAATAAAATGCATTGTAATAAAATTGGTAACTTACCAAATGTTTCCAGAGTATGTCATGCTTTTTGTTAAATAGTCTTTTCGTCAGTCACACACAAAAAAAGAGGCATTTTTCCTTTTTATGGTAATATTTTTGTAGATATAAAATTCACATATAAAAAATACATTGTAATAAAATTGCTAACTTACCAAATGTTTCCAGATTATATGCTGTTCATTAGATCGTCTTTTCTTCAGTTGCACACAAAAAAACGAGACATTTTTCTCTTTTATGGTATTATTTTTGTATACATAAATTTCACAAATAATCTTAGTGAAAATTTTAACAAAAAATTCTAATAACGTAATATATAACTCATAATAATCATTTTCACTGAAGGTATCAGTATCACTATTGTAATGTGAATCGGTGTCAGAAGAATCGCCGTAAAATGTCATCTTCGCTTTCGTCCAAAGCGTTGGAGATACCGCACATATATCATTTCGTAACGCACGAACATAAGGAAGAAGTTCGTTTTCTATCATTGGGAAAATTCCATGTTTTTGTTCTCTGAATGCTCGCCTGTTTACATTTGTTTCTTGTAGCGCTAGTTTAGATTTTCTCCAGTCCATTATTAATTTTTCACTTAATATTCCATTCTCTTAGAACCTCTGTTTTCCAAAAAAAAAGGATAAAAAAGACATCCAAAACACACCACCTCAAAATTTACCGCAAAACAAACTATCGGCAAAGATTCATTTTCTGTAACTTTAGATACGCGCAGTCCAGTTAATTTAGAGCACGTGTATCCTTTCTTTAACGAAGAACGAGTTGAAAGCTTTAAAATGAGGGAGGGGGAAGGGAATAAGAAATCCTGCCCTAGGGAGCTCTCCCATCCTCCCAGGAGAAGCTGGCAATTTCTTATTCTCGCTATGAAGTGACCATTGAGAATGTTAGTGGGAGAGACAGAACAGATGAATCCATTCTGAGTACTAGTTCTGGTAAGAGTACAACTGATAATTTTCTATTTTATATATGAAGGTCAAATACCTGACTACGACGTTTATGCAGGGAAAGTATTTTGAGGACTTTTTCTGCTTCAAAACGGGGGTGCGCCTATTACGCGAGGGTGACTATTACGAGAGTAAACACGGTATTTATTACAGGAAACCCCACATAAGTACGGAACCACAGTGTGCAGGATTTTTCGTTATCTGAATAAGTAAATAGATTTACCATTATCATTGGCAGAATAAACGTATCAAAAAATGCAGATAAAGTGTTTTATGTGTAGGTATATTAGGATAAAAATTCTGTCAAAATGAAAAATTAAAATAAAGTAAAGAAGAAGCTTGTGATGTTAATGCTTTGATTAATTACATTAATTTACATTATTGTTTATAATCATCTCTTTCTCGTCTGTTTTGTTATGACTTGTAATTACAATTAATCGCATTTGCAATTAGTCGCAGTTGCCAATCTACAAAACATAAATACGTATAAGACTAGAAATAAGTTTATGAAACCCAGAAGAAACAGTTTGGAAGTAAAACATAATTTTTTATTTGGGATTTTAAATTAATGCAGAAAAGATCCTGAATGGTTCCAATGATTTCATCAGATCTTTCGATATTTTTATATCTAAGACGATAATGATATGCTTGTTTTCTTGTATCTTTTATTATTTGAGTCAACAAAAACTACTGTTACTTATTTTTTTAATAACTGAAAACAATATTTTAATTAAAATAAATCAAAGGCAAATATTATCGGCTTAAACAGTTTCTTTAAATGTATCAAGAATCATGCAATTAAATTTTCTTTTTTTGGCTCTTTGCTGTAAACAAAGTGACTTCAAGTATTTTCTTGGAACTCTTGCGAGAATAGCGATAATATTAATTAGTTAAAAAAGTTATTTATGGAACTAAAAAAATATTTTCTAATTATTCGAAATTTTTGTATGGGTTATTTAAAAGTAAATTTAAGCTTTAAAAATAAGTAAAAAACAATTTTGCATTGTACTGCGTTTCAATAAAACTATATAAATTTTGAAGCCGTTCGGGTTCAATTTTTCAAATTTGAAGCCGTTCGGGTTCAGCCGTTTCATCTTCTTCCATGACACTTTCTTTTAACTAAGGTCAGTTTGCTTCATCATTCATATCTATTTAGACTTTTTCTAATTCTCTATGACTATATAAAAACTTTACTGACTAGTTATAATTAATTCTAAGCAATATTTGTCAAAATCCTAAGTTTCATACTGATTTCATTCGTTTATTTTTATACATTTAAAATTTTTCTTTTGGTGTCTACATTCTTACATTTTTTATCTACATTTATCTGTATAATTTTTCAACTGTATCTGTACGCATCTGAAAATTGTATTACTGTTATAATTGTATGTATGTTTTTTAAGTTTCTTTGTACACATTCGCTAATGTAAAACTGTAAATCATTATTCATGTAAAAATTGATGTAAAACATTCTCAATAAATGCCTGCTGACCACCAAGCCACCCCCTTGGCTTGGTGTAGAAGATAGTAGATGGTATCCATCGATGGAGCATCTATTGCCGAAGGCTGTAATGGTGGTGCGGCTGCTCCATTGATGGTCTTCTGTCTTCTTCGCTAGCAAAAACATTTTCAAAATTCAGGAAGAACAACCATTTTGCTTGGAAAGCAATGGACGAAGCAAGCCGTGCATTGCAACAAACGCTGAGGAAAATAGTATTCAGGAAACTTGCAAAAGTTAAGATATTAGAATTTTGAAAGCATCTAGAAGAACTGAATTTTAATTACTGTCATTAACTAAGAAAATAAATTTTTGTGATTATGAAATTATTCAAGCAAATCCAATTCATTAACTGGAGAAGCTTTAGAGAATAATTTCGCAGAACAAATGTAAATCTTTCATTAAATGCTCGATTATAACTAGCTTAAGAAGATTTGTTCGTTTTTTTCTTCCACTTATAAGACTTGTGTTCTTTGCCGAGAAATTTTAAAGCTCTTTTAGTTTCGCCAATATTTGTACAAATCACATTGACAAGATATACTATTAGTTCTCCAAGAAAATTAAAAACAGAGCTGGAATCCTTAAAAATCAAGCAACGAATTTTATTGATTGGGTTAGAATTGATCGGTGAGAAAATGATCTGAAAGTTGAACTTGTAAAAAATTCTATCAATAATGTAGCTGACAGAAGGCATAAATTGTAAGACGACAAGGTTGTTAAGATTATTTCATACGCCGCAGTGTCTTATATAACGGCAAAAGAAAGATATCTATAACCATGGAAGAAAATGCTCTGCAAATAGTAACCAATATCCAATAATTGAATGCTTGAGCTTCAGGAGATTCTGAAGGAGAAACTGTTGAGAGCACGATATAAATAAAAGAAAAATAATTCATTCTTTGTTTAGAAGATGACTTTATTTCGCTTGAGAAGGCAAACATTTATATAAAAAGTTCACGGCAGATTTTTAAAGCGTATGGAATTAAAGAATTGTAGTTTTATGTTGGATGAAGCGGATGTAATGTTCTATTACGTAGCGAAAATTCTTATAAAAAGGAATTGACTTAAAAAAAAAAAGAAAATTTTATATTACCTGTTTTTCAGCATGATACAATTACGAAGCAGAGTAACATAGTGTGTGAGTGAGTGTGTATATATATATATACTTTTGGTGCGGCCGATTGCAACCAGAAAGTGAGGTGTACAACTACATCTTCTAGCAGTCCTATATACAAAATTTCAATGTTCTGAATCTACTCGTTTTTGAGTTATACGAGATACATACGTACGTGCGTACATACAGACGCCGCAGTAAAATCACTTCTGAATCCATTTTAAATCAGTTTTATAATTCGTGTGGAGAAAAGAGTTCTTTATGCTGTCCTTACATACGGATGTCACGCAAAAACATCGTTAAATTACATTTGATAGCGGTCAAAACGGATATTTTCATTGAAATATGATGCCCGGAATTTTTCGTGATTACAGTACTGCCTTTACTTTGTAGAAGGAAGTAAAATGAACGACTGAATATTTAACAGCCGAATAGCCACAGGTACTGATTGGTTATTAAATGATCCAGACAGAATATTTTATACTGAATATTTACTGAAACTCAAACTTGAAATGCTCAATTAGTGCGCTTTAGTTCCTTCAGAGTATTACGTGAAAGTCGTAAAAATGTTAAGTACTTCCACATATATACGTTCTAAATATATACGTAAAAAAATTTTGAAATACTAATTAAATGAAGATTTAATATTTGTCTAAGAACAAATTATGATATTGGATTTCCACTCTACGCAAAATAATCACAAGCTGGCAAAAAGACGTACATAAGCTTATAAAATCAATCAATTTATTCTTAAGATTCATGAGAACTAATTATTAGTACATTAATCTATGTGATATGTTTTCTACATAATGCAGTATCAGCAAACGTCTCCCCAAAATGTCTAGATTTTTATCATTTGACATTACGAAAAAAAGCCTTAACACAATGGTTACTGGAGTACTTTTGAAGCATTATGGTAATGTTAGTAATATTCCTTGGTCTGAGATATTGTCAGAAACAAAATCTCACTCTATACTACAACAAGCGAAAGATGATACAAAAGTTGGGAATCCTCAGGCTAAAACAAGCATTCCCAAGAGTGAAGTCATGGTTACGTAAAAGAAACGTGCGGAGAATACGAAGGTCTGAATTCTAAGCATGTGATGGCGGCGTTAAAGGTACTGGAAGGAAGTTAGCTTTTGGCAACAGGCTAACAAAAAAGTTTAACTGGCGCAAAGCCATGGAAAGAACAGTGAAGCGTAATACAAAGAAGCTTCCTGCAAATGTAATTGGAGCAAAACTGGAGCTTATATATTCCCCAATTAATAATCCTATACCCCTTTGAGACTTGAGAAATTAGAAAATATCTAAATCAAGTAAAAGACTAATAAATTAGCAAAGTGTCTAAGGGTCCAGGAAAAATGCGTACTAAATTACAGTATTTGTAACAAATATGTGTGAAAAGTGAATAAAAAAGAGTTAATAATTTTAGCTTTAAGTGTATGATCTCATTACAGAACTAATGCTAACTTATGCGAACTAATGCATTTTCTAAAAAAAATATGAACAGAAAAAAAAATTGCATTACCTTTTCACTTCGCGACAGGACAACAATGTGAATTATCTGTTAACTGCAAACTGAATTAAAATTACTTCGAAAATTTTAAGCTTATTCACGAAACTATTCATTTTACAGCAGCATCGAGAATTATGAAATCTAAATAGTCTTCTGAAGTCTACCATTAAAGCATGGTTTGATTGCATAAATCATTAAAGAATGTAGGAAGATTAGAGTCATTAGGTTGTGGGGTTTTACTATTTAATCCTAAAGTTCTAACTTAGAACTCCACTAACAGTAACAAGCGAATAATCGCTAACAAAATACGTAAGACTTAAGGAGGGTACAACCCTTAATTTTTCAGTACATTTACAGTCAAGTTGCTACTTAGAACTTTACACAAAGCCGCCACTCGAGCTTGAACTTAAAATAATAATAATTTAAACTAAAACTAGCTTTGTAGAGACATTAGGTATTTTTTTGGAACAAGAGAGATGAAAAATATGCAATGCCTTCGCCGGAGATCGAACCACTGACCTCTGAAATAACGGCTGAGTGTGCTGACCATTACACCACGAAGGCACGCTAAGAAATTTAGTTCGGCGCCACTGTAGAGACATTAGGTTTTTTTTTTGGAACATGAGAGATGAAAAATATACAATGCCTTCGCCGGGGATCGAACCACGGACCTCTGAAATACCGGCTCAGTACGCTGACCATTACACCACGAAGGCACGCTAAGAATGTAGGAGATATACCTTAAAGCTTAACTAAGCTATTTAAAAGGTATAGCCGAAGCTATCAGAAATCTAAGTAGTTGGCCCCTAAGTATTAATTAAATCGGCGAAGCCAAACAAGGGCCTAAGATTATGGCCGAGCGTAGCAATAGCTAAGAGAGACGTAGCCAAAAGGCAAACGCGCGCTAGTCAGGGAATCAGACTCCCTCTCTCGAAGTCCGTGAAGTCACGACTTAAGTAGTACTCTTTCTCATTTTCATTAACTGCGTTTCTGAATTTACATTCTGGCAGGAAATTGTAAGCTGAAATTAGGATAAGATAAGAAAGAGACAAAATTTAAAATAACTGTTAATAAACTTAGGATAAAGGATAAGGATAGGTTAATAAACTTAGGACAAGGTATTTTTCTGAAAGCAGGGGAGATGACAAATGAGCAATCGAAGCACGACCTCTCGAATACGCGCCGAGCGTGCTGTCCGCTATACCACGAAGACATGCCAATAAGGCGGGAGAACTACCTTATATACTTCCCCTTTTAAACAGCGATTGGGGATTAGGGAACTTAATCGCCAAATCCTGGTGGTGGAGAATCATCATCCACCAACTTTTTTTCAATCCGGGCGCCACTGTAGAGACATTAGGTATTTTTTGAAAGCAGGAGAGATGAAAAATGAACAATGCACTTGCCGGAACTCTAACCACGGACCTCTCGAATACGCACCGAGCGTGCTGACCACTATACCACGAAGGCGTGCTAAGAACACGGGTGAAATATCTTATAATCTAACTCTTATAATCCTATGGACGTCAAGGGAGAGTTATTAAATTAAACTAGAGAAAAACCTTAAAAACGATATTCTGGTGGCAATGAAAGTTTAAAAAGGTTAGTTGCCTTTTGCGAACAGTTTATCCAAAAAGCTTGAGAAAACTCTAAACTATAGATGTTTTCTTTGTGAAAGATTTTATCTTTGTTGTCACATGAAGAACTTGCATATGCTTGGTATATAATGAAGATATGAAAGCCATTGATATAAAATTATAATGACTTTTAGCAAATTGTTTCTATCAAACATTCGTGAAGTATCAGATTTTTCATCAGATTGCTTCTTATTCATAGTGGGACCTTTTCCTATGAGAGTGATTTAAACAGAATCATAGATTCCTAGACTTTTGTAATGTTTTGCGACCCTTTCTTGCACTAACCTTTTCAATAATAATAATAATAAATTTGTAAAAACATCGGTGTTTGCATTCGCCAAGTTCTCTAGTAATATCTATAGATTAAGAAGACGCTGCTTCTTATGCAGTGAAAACGTTTGACGATCTCAGAGGTAAGAAGAAATGAGGAATTTCCAAATAAAAAAAAATAATATTAATAAACTAGAAATAGGAAAAAGTAAGTATAAATGTTAAATAATTGTCATTGTAATAATTTTATTAGAATTTTAATTAAAGAAATATATTATAAATATAGACTTTGATATCTATAGAAATATCTTTCAAGAACAACAATACATTTAATTTAGGTTAAAAAAACGCTCCGAATAATGATTATTTCAGAAGTCAAACAACAAGAATGAGCCTAAGCTACCTAATTGCTTTTAGCCAGCTGAGGAAGATGGTTTAGTAGTTAAATCATCTAAACTAGTCCTGCAAAATTTACAAATATTACGCTGATTCTTATTGTTTGACATCCCCAATAATGTGTTCAATGTTGAATTAATAGACAGATATATAGCAAAAGACAGATGTGATAGTTGGTGGATAGTTTGCAAATGAAAAGCTGAGGGGTTTTCCCCTTTAACCAACACCGCTGGCGTTTGCTAACCACTTACAGATTAACACACATCTTTTAGACCTCATAAAGACTTAAATCTTGTGAGTACCTTTATGACGAAGCGCTTGGCACAGCTAGCAACTTGAAGATCCGCGGAAAAGTCCTGTCATGGCATGCGCGTAGTCTAATTAATAATTAGGTAAACTCTACTATTCTAAAACAGATCTTCAACAGTAAGATTCTAAGACAATTATTCCAATTTGCTTACATATCTATCTAATGATGTTGACCATCGTAGTTTTTGTGTCTTCTGATTCAAAAGACAAACACGCTTCATCAAATTATTCAACTCTGATGGCATTTTATAATCTTTAATGCTAAATCTAAATCTATCATACTGTTACAAACGCCTGAATACACATTTATGTACAAATGTAGATAGAAATTCGTGCTTTTGTCCTGGCATACCGATTATTCATTTGTTTCTTGAAAAAGGTCCTTCCCGCATCTAAATCGAAACTTAGAAATTTTCATCAAGGAATCTCCTTAGACCCTCCTTTCTCTTCTGGGCAAAATTTCTGGGCAAAATTTTCTGGGCAAAATTTCAAGACCCATTCGCAGCAAGCCTCATGAAAGGCAGCATGGCTCTAAAAATAAATATACGTATATTATTGGGTTAAGAAAAAAAGTACAATACTTTTAGCTACCAAAACAGTACGCATATTTTCAGAGCTGTATTGCCTGAAACTGTCTATTTTCTTATAACGAAGTGTTTGATCTTCATTAAAAGCAAATTCGAAAATTTTCTTCGAAGCTGTGGTAGCGAATGTCTGTTGAAATCCCTAGGTCATAGAATTTGCTTTGCATATAATGCATCGACATATCCTTAGGGGAGTCGGAACCCCTATACCGACAATGTTAAATCAGCCATTTTAGATGTACCTTTTTCACAACTGCTGTAGATACATGTTTGAAGTTTTTTGAGTGATGAGAGTAAACCTATCTGATTATACTGAAATGAGCTTTCAAAACGTTTAAGTTTTAGAGTAATTTATAGAACATTATATTAAGTATAGTAAAATTTAGCACATTTCTCACAAAAAAAGTCTGATGTATACACCACATGACGTACTTGTACGGAATATTAAATTATACGCATTTTTTCCTGCATTTCATTTAAACTTATTGAAATTAATTAAATCTACTTCGTCGATGACGCATAAACAGCAATAGAATAAATGCGCTTCTTAAAATTCGAAATATTTATTTACCATAGCAGTACTCTGGCACTAAATTCACGTAACAACGTTCATTATTCATTATTCATTATATAGCTCAAAATGCAAAAAAATTATATCATCTGAAGAATTATCTAAACGTACCACATGTTCTTTTCAAATACTATAATAAATCTAAAACGATGTATAAAAGAAATTAAGCAAATAATAAATAAAGTTTTCCCCAGACGACCTAATGCGCATGCGCTACTCGTAAACATTCTTCTCTGTCCGAAATGGACTAGTGACAGTATTTTCTGCTAATATGAAACACTTTCCTCGAATTTCATTAGAGATGTATTTCTCATTCAATTAACTCAGTTCTCACTTCGCGGCAAGGCAAAAATAATAAAAACACAATATACCTTCACTAAAAATTTAAAGATATAGGAAAGCATGAAACACCAAATACGGTTATATATATATATATAACCGTATATATATTTCATTTTTATAATTAACATTACAGTTTCTACGTAAAACAAGCAATTCGGCCAGCGGGAAAGATGACAGATTTTTCGGTGCACAAAACTGAAAGTTACTTTTAGTCTCATTTGGCAAAAAGAACTGAAGACATAAAAACTGATATAATTGGTTGTGGACGTTGAATCAATATATGGGATAGTTTAATAAGTTAGATGATAATTCCAGAATAGATTAAGCATAATTTAATTCACAATAATAAAAGACCTGACTTTGTTGTTGCGAAGCTTAGTTTCTCTAGATGGGCAACAAATCCACTATTCTACTAAGTTTCAAATATAAACAAATATGGCTGCTACGGTAAAAAAATTAGGATTAGCCGCACTTAAACAACATTTAATTTGTTGATAATTCTGCAATTGTAACATGCAAGTTAACTAACGGCATAAAATCTTAACCGGAAGATAAGAATAACGTAATTCAATCCTTTTTAAAGCAAAAAATTACACAATTTACCGACAAATATGAATAGAAAAACTGAGCTCACTGAGCCGATTAACAGAGTGGCTATATATATTTATATACGTTTGGTGCGGCCGATTGCAATCAAAATAGGAGGTGCAAAACTATGCGTTATACAGTCCCATACAAAATTTCAACTTTCTGAGGCTACTCGTTTTTGAGATATGCGAGATACATACATACGTACTTACGTATAGACGCCACGGAAAAAATCTCTCCTGAATTCATTTTAAATCAGTTTTATAATTCGTTTGGGAATAAAGTGCTCTTTATTCTGTCTTTACGCACAGATGTCTCGCAAAAGCATTGTTAAATTGCATTCGATAGCGGTCAAAACGGATATTTTCGTTGAAATATGATACCCTAAATTTTTCGCGATTACAATACTTCCTTTTTACTTCGTACAAGGAAGTAAATTTGTGATTTTTTTTCTTTGTTTATCACAAGAAGCTCATTTCAGTAAATATCGGGAAACATAATAATTATGCCATAAAAAATTTACATACCTGTGTGCAATAGTTCTTGAGAAAAAGTCCATGGTATAAAAATACACGTTTGGAGAAAAACGCATTTTTATATAAAAATCCTCATTTATCAAACCTTCTGCGGTAAATTAAAACTAGATTTTTTGCAGTTATAATCTTCATACAGTTTAAAGTATGGTATTTCTACACAGTCTGTTCGCACATTTTTTAGACGATTTTGGTAAGCGGTAATAAAAACTCGTTTGCTTTAAAAGAATTAATTGCAATTGTACTATGTTTTTAAAAGTCAAAATTATCGTCTGTGGCGGCTTGAAAGTTTTGTTTTTATTCAAAATGACGAATTTAACAAAGCCGTGGTTCGAAGGTTACATTTAAGCTCTTTCCGAAGAGAAATATGCATACTCCGTTATCCAAAAACGATGTGAGAGTCATGGTTTTGTGATATCTAAAGCAACAAGAAAGTTAAAAAACGTCAAATTGGAGCCTCAAGTGGGAAAAAACTTCCAAACAAGTATCCAAGGGAAAAACGGACATCTTCGACTATTGCAAAGGTGCGTTGTTTAATGTTAAAAGAAAATCCCTCTAGTCAAAGGACAGTTGCAAAATCATTAAAATGCTTGGTGTCCACTTGGTGTCCGTTGATTTAAATCTTAAGAAAGCGAAAAAACGCAATGTGCATCGTCTTCTTCCAAAGCATATCGCTCAACTCAGGACACGCTGCAGAATTCTATATGAATATGAGAAACACTTATCCAAAGAAAAATGGAAAACAATTGTCACAATAGATGAAGCATGGGTGTATTAAATGATTGTAACAAAAAAGAGCCATTTATTATCATAAAAGGGGAGAAAAAAATTTAAGTACATGGTTCAAAGAATCGAAAGAAAGTTTTTCTAAGGGATTCATGATTGTTGCTGGTTTTTCTTATAATGGCAAGTTAAAAATAAAGAGAGTGCAAAAAAATGTCAATATTAACTCCAAATATTATCAGGAACATATTGAATCGCCAATTTTTCTGAGTAGAATACCATCGCTTTACCCACAGTGCCATTAATCTGTGAAACTCCATCAGGACAAAGCTAGCAGTCACACATCAAAATCCACTGTAAATTTCCTAAAAGAAATGGAACAAAAAACTGGTATCAAGGCCATACCCTTCACTGATATCCCTATTAAATCTCCCGATGTGTCACCTATGGATTTTTGAGCTTTCGGACTTTTAGAAACTGCATTATCCAAACGTTGTCCCAAAACCCTAACAGGACTCTGGAAAGCTGTTCGGGAGGAATGGGATGGAATACCTCTTCTGGCACTTCAAAAGGCATTAGAAAGCTAAAAGTATAGAGAACTTGGAAATGCAAAAATCCCAAATCACCATTTTTTGAAGATTTTTTCTCTTCCAACGCCCCTTTTATGATTAAAAATCTGAAATACTTAAGTCATTCAACGATTACGATAACTACCGTTAGTCAATGTTACTCAAAGTATCAAAATTCAAACCAGCAAATTCTCACATGATCCTGCCATGCAACTTGGTTTCATGAGCCTATGACGACAGCCTGTCATACGAAGAAATTTCATTTTGTCGCAAAAGAAGCATTTTCAAGGTTGTTTTAAGGAAATAAAAAATATTTTATTTTTTAACTTCATAATCTCTTTTGAAATAAAATAATAAAAAATAGCGATAAGTGAAATGTAAATAAATTATTAGAAGAAATTTTCGGAATATAGCAACGAACAAACTAAAATAATAATAAATGACAATAACTCAGCTATCCAGATTTTTAAATATCTGGATGATCAGTGGTCTCAGTAATTCGAATATTTGATGTTTTATTCTTATTTATCTGTTTTTCGTTTTAATCATTTTCATAACATAGAATTTTATGAAATTAGTTTCATGAAATTTAGGGTGACTAAAGTGCTTGAAATATCCATAATGCCCTAATTTAAATTGCAGATAAAAATTAAAAAATAAGTAAATAAAAAAGTGGGAGGGGGAGTAAATAGAACGCAGATGTTCTAAACATTTTAAACGAAATTAATTGCCGTTCTAAACATTTGAATGGAATTAATTAACATTTTTAAGTTTCGGTATGCTTGTCTGCTGGCGCCATCTATTAGAAAGCTACTACACTATTATTCCCCTCCAAAGGAGAGTTAGGGCTAATGTCAACGAAATTCTCATGCTCGATGAGCTGGCTCGCCTTAAGGTGGGAGCGCGGAAGTTAATAGTTCCTTAATGCTTCCCTAATTATTCGCAATTAAGAGTGCCGGGGAACAATTAAGGAAGGGTAATCGTTGCTTTAATGATCTTGGGGATGCAACGCATTTACACATACCATGTAGGTTTCCAGATGCACTTAGGACTGCTCTCAGAAGGTATCAGTAGAGAATTAATGCTCGACTCTCAAATGGCGTGGTGGTGATAATCGTAATCGTTATTGAAATTTATATTTAGTGCCTTTAAATTTATTGCGAATTAGGTTAGATGAGCAACTCAATATCGCTCTTTGCGAAAGAGGATTCGACCAATTCTTTTATTTTTCGATTTGGGTAATATGACATGTAAGAACACTTTTATGCAAGGTGTACTTAATTATTAAATAAATTAGTGGCATGAATTACATAAATAATTTATTCGTATGAAAAACTAATACTCAGTTTCTTCCCCTTAAACGAAAACTCTAGGTGTTTTTTTCAACTCAAGTACATTTTATTGTATATGAGTAACATATACGATATTAGTGACAGTGAATTGTATTTTATTGTTACTTGAGTGACATGTATTTATTCAAGTATATGCCACTCAAGTGCATTTTATTTCGATGCATAAAGCGTTTCTCTGTAGTAAGTATACAAGTCACTGTAATCAGTTTAACTCTTCTTCCTTCTGGTACAGTAGAAGTCCAGAAATCCGCAATGCTTGGGACCAGAGGTTGTGTAGATTTTAGAATTTTGCGGATTTCAGGACAGAAAAGCCAAATCGTAATATTCACACTAAAAGTGCAAAATAAATAAGGCGTATTAGATCATTTACTTAAATTATATGTACAATAATATACATTATTACATTATTTTACTATGTGCATTAAATTATTATATATATATATTATATTATTCATTTATATTAGTGATTACAGGAATATTTTAAAGCATTAAGGACATATACAATAGAGACGTATAAAAATAAGGGATACTAATAAAGCATAAAATATTTCATTTTTTTTATCATTATTTTTTTACTTGTCTCAAACATTTTTCTGATAGGGATTTGTTTTAAAACTTTAGGTGCTCCAGAGTAAGTTTTTTTTTTCTTCTTCCTTTTTCTTTTTTTGTAAATTCTACAGAGTCATAATCTCTTGCTCTGTAACACAGCTCTTTTGTTCTAAATATTTTAGAAATTTTTCACCATGTTCCAAACCTATATTAAAATATATTTTCTCACTCCTATCAAGTTCGTTACCTGTGTCGGTGTCGGAATCGTTTTCTTGCTGTGGCGAGTTCAAAACAGAGCCATTGATTTCATCATCGGTTATCTGATATGCCAGTGTTGGCTCATCTAAACACATTATCCATACTAAAAACCTCTTCTGAGCTAAGATCTTTTTCCCGCCACTAAAACAGAATCATTATTATTCGGTAATTATGACGTCATTATTGGATAAATATTTTTTCTTCGGTACTTCATTCTCCATTCTGCGGTTTCTGAAACCTATAAATTCAATGTTTATATTTTGAGAGGCAGTGCGGATTTCAAGTCGGCGGATTTTCGGTATTTGACTGTACTCCCAAATAGTTGAAATTACCGCTTTTCTGGGTTTTTGTTAAATCAAAATACCTTAGTACACTTACTACACTGAAGAGATGTTTTGAAATGATCTGACAGTAATAAATTGTATAAATAGGCTTTTAAAAATTTTGACAGCCCTTTAAATGCCATTACTCCTCAGTGTTTATTTATATTTTACTGCTTAATTGTTTCAGTAACTCATTAAGCATCAGTGTAAAATAATGTAATTAAATATGACTGCAACTATCAGCAAACTCTGTTTATATGCATAAACTGATTTATTTAAATCTTAAATGAACTTTAAAAACCAATTTTTTTTTTTTACTTTTAACCTCGCACGTATATGTAAGATATAACAAAATACGCTGGCTGCTTTATGAATAATTGGCGACATCAAATTTAAGTATTCTAAATTTGGTGCTCTCCCCCTAAATTCATCTGTTCTTCCAAATTCGAAATCTTTCCATGTTACGTAACGCTTGATGCAGATACCTTTTGCCCACTCAAATAATTGCAAACCAAAACTTTTTTAACTCGAACTGAAAGTTTTGGCTCCCTCCCTTCTTATATAACAACCCATGTTATGTAACAACCTAAAATTAACCAATAATCATAGCTTAGCTGTACTTCTGCATCAAAGTCCTAAAACGTATATAGACAAGGACTTAATTATTTAATATTTTTACTGCTTGTTTAAAATTATATATTGAATAGAAACAAACACGGTTTTTTTCGAAATACTGAAAAGGAAAGTTTTTAAGTGAAAATATGACTCATATATATTTTTTTCCAAAATTTTTTCATAAAAATGTACTTTTATTTTTTTCTCAGAATCTAATTCATTAATTGCCAAATAGTTCTTTAAAGTTATTAAGAACAGTTTAATAAATACAATAAAAAATATGGGGGAAAACATTGAAAATTGTAGGAGAAGAGAGACATTTTAATTCTTAAATTTTTGTTCAAAAAAATTGTAATTAAAAAAAAATCGTATTTTGTTTTTCAGCTTGGAGTTATTTTGTCTTACAAAACCAGTTAATAATATTCATAAAAAGAGGATGAAAGTTCTTAAATAAAAACTATCTTTCAAAAGATACCGAGTTCCGTTAAATACTAACTTATTTGCTACTCCGTCCGATTATTACTCCTAAAGGTGTATCGTTTTCTAGAATAATATAAACTACTGTTCTGCTAATATAGCATAAATAGTGTAAAGCACTGTTCTAAAACTGAATGATAAGATGAAGGGAAAGAATCCAGAATCATCTCTTGAGAAGTCTTACCAGTGCGCTGAACATCAGACTTTTAATTTTTAAATCACTCAATTTTCAAATATAACAGATTCTCGAAGTGTTTGAAATATTTAATCAATATATTATTAATGAGTGTAATTCGCCATCTATAAAATGAGCGATAAATGCATTTAAACGCCATTTTTTTTATTTTTAATGATACATCTAATTAGCATAAATGAAAATATATTTAATTATTTTATGAATAATAAAATATTTTTTAATATTTCAGTCTCTTAATTACTTAATAATTTATTTCGTATGTTAAATTTCACTCAAAAGGTTAAAGTAGTTTTATTTAAATTTAAATAAGTTATTTTATTTTAATATAATTTAATGTTTCCTTAGTATTTTACAAATTAAAATATATTTAATTA
>KK120949.1:5129-32176 GCA_000611955.2 Stegodyphus mimosarum
TAATAATAAAATCTGTGAAACAGGAAAGTAATTTAATAATGCAGAAATGTAGTTCTTTGCTTAGTGTAAATAGCCATACAGTGCCTGGTTTATATAGCTATATTCTTAAACATTCAGAGCTCGTATCTCATTGACATACAATGTTTTATAATTCAGAATAAATTTTTACTCTAAATAACTTTGAAACACCTATAATTTAGATCCTGTGTCAATACATGTCAAAATCAAGGTATAGAAGTGCCATCTTGAAATTAAGCATGCTTTATAACCACTCTTAGTATTAAAGAAAAATTTATTTATTTCATTTAGCTTTTTTGCTAATATAAGTGGCACACATGGTTTTTTGAAGGCAGACATAGTCAAGAATTATTTTGGAGAGAAATTAGTTTTTAGTACAAAGGGGCTTTGTCCCTGAAGGACTATTGTTTTCGTTTTGCGACGGTTCACTCTGAATGCCCGTTTCACTTTTCAAATAGTTGCCTCTAAATATTATCGCCCTGTCTGAATCACTTTTCAAACTATTGCCACAAAATATTGCAGCCCTGTATTATATTTAAAGAAATTAAATAATGAAGAGTGCATAGATGTATATATGTTTCTCGCATTGTGATAAAACGACGGTACCTAGAGCCATCCAATTTTGCATGACGTAATCCTACTGCGAATATAGGCATCTGGAAAATTTGCAATTTGTTTTATTATCGATTTCATATTTTGTAAAACTTTAAGGAATTTTTGATTAACAAACTCAACGATTTCAAAGCGAGCGATGGCAACGTTGTACAGGAAAAAGATTCTTATCTCCAATTCTGTGTATCGGAAATTCTAAAGATATGCTCAATTTAAATTTATTTTGCGATATTTCTTTTGAACTGAATTTTATGGTTTAAGTGCGAAGAACATGGTATTTAATAAATAAAGGTAACACACAAAATGTAAAAAAAAAAAAAAAATAAAAAATGTGCGTGTAAGAATAATGTTTAAAGCATTTTTGGGGGGTTTATCTCCACATTTCCTCTTTTTCTGTCTCTGGCCCGAATGCAGTTTCCTTTTAAGTTCCTTTGTGTTTTTCTTTTTTTTCTTTCTTTTTTTTTTTTTTTTTTTTAGAAGGTTGCAGCGGACGGAAGTGCTCTTGACGGGATGCTGTAGCTTTATTGTGGATGGTGTCATATATTGGGCTTGTTGCGCTTATCGCTACGTTTGCAGGTTACACTTCCACTCAACATAAACTTGGCGTTGTGTCGCTTGATTTTCCCTTCGATAATTACAAAAATAATCTTTGAACTTCATATTATGCTCTTTTTTTTTTTATCAGTGGATAATGGTGTAAATTTGCCAGAACGCCAACCGGTTGGAAATCACCTCTTACTGTTCCGATTTTAGTGAATTTCTGACAACGTTTATTCAGTTTTTCAGTTGTTCACTTTTTAATTCAAGAGCAATAATTGACGTGTGCCTTGTAGAAATAGTTTCCTTTAGGTACTTTCTGATTTCTCTTCGAAAAATCGCTAACTTGCGACTAATTTTTCACCAAGGTAATACGCGAAAGGTAAAGAGCCATTTCAGAAATGGCCGCGAACTAAATTTAAATAGTTTAACAATAATTTCACTTCATAATTTATAGTTCAAGTGCAAAAGGGAGTGAGTATCTTTAAGTTCAGATTCTTGTACTTTTTTCCTCACTGACGGCACCCTACATTCGGAACTTTTTCGCCTTCTAGGTGTCATATAACAAACATTTGACCTGTCAGAAATTCACACGCAGAGACAGTTCTTTCTCGAACATTGTTTAAACCTGGCTCAAGAATCTTGATCAGACTACGCATATACTTGTACATGCGTATTCTTTGTCTTGATGTACTTCAGAAAAGTTTAGAGGATTGGTCTAATCAGGTGACCTTCGGGGTCATTGAATAGGACATTTCCTTACAAACCAGTTTCATGGGAAATCAACTTTCCAGAAAATCCTTAATATTTCTCGCGCGTATTTAGTCACTTGCAAAGTGCATGCGCTGTAGCGGCAATCTTCCTTCAGGTGGTGATAAAATATAATCAGCGAGTTCTATTTTAGAAAAACAAAAGCGAGGAATGCTAACGCTATTGGTTATGGAGATATTGAATTTCCTTGTTAATAGATAGTTATCGGAACATCCTTGTATAGCATTAACTTTCTGTCCACTGCCATCCTTGTTAAACTACCGTAATGTGAGCAGTTTTAACCGATTAGCCGAACAAAAAGCAGAGGTGCAAACCTATTGAATCTTACCACCAGTTTCTGCTAATCAGCTTTTCAATAGTATAGTGAGCAGGTGCAGCATGAGGCAGTAAACGTACAAAAACCGAGGACGTCTTTTTTAATGAGGTTATTTACATACCTATTGAAAGATTCAACTTGTTCTGCACCTGCATTTATGGAGTCAGCAGATGTTCTTTCAGTGGCATGTCGCTGTTGAAAATGCCGCTTAGGAACTCCCTGAAATTTAACCCCTTACTCGTCGCAAAATGATGACAAAATTTATTCAAAAATCATCAATTTTTTTATTAATGTTTTTAATGTTTATAAAATTTAAAATAAATTGATATAAAAGAATATACTTTTCAGTAAATTTAAAAGTTTTTTTAAACATGTAAAATTTTTTTATTAACTTACCTTATTTTACTTTATATTTGGCTTTCCTCTTACACCCAAGCTAGGCAGAAAAACTTCAACACGGGCTTGGAGATGGAAAAATCACATACGTTTAAATAACGCACACTATTATCTCCAAATAGTAATGCTGTTATTCAACATCAATAATAGCTGTAAAATTTTTTTCAAAAATTTAATAATTTTTCTGTGTATGGTAAAGTTTGAAACATGGTATGCACAGTCCTACATTGCAATCTTTACATTAATACCTCGTTTTTCTCCTAATTCGTTTCCCATTTTCATTCTTCTTTGATGAACACACTTTACATTCTCTTGAAGGGTTTTCTTTTTTTTTTTTTTTCCGTAGGTGGTATAGGTTCCAAAAAATGTCGTTCAAATAAATGATTTGATGGCGCTTCACTCGATGGACGACCTTGTCTTGAAAAATTCATAAAAGTGTGATATTTGTCAAGTATTTCATCGATTAAATCCAGTCTAAACTTTAAATGTGATATTTTTCCACCTACTTTTTTATAAACTTGAAAAGCGGTGAAAACGGCTTGGTCTAAAAGGTGAAAGAATATTTTTTTATAATATTTTTTCCCACCGTTTCTTGCTACTTGATAACTAGAAAGGTGTTGATCTACAAGATCCACACCTCCCATTGTTTTATTGTAGTATTATTATTGCCTTTGGTTTTGTTTTCAGTTTTTTAATTTGCGTCATTACTTCAACAGTTTCAGAATCATGGAAAGATGATAACAATGCTACTACTTCCTTTTTGTCCTTCCATTTGAGAGCGAGGATTTTGCCAGGTCTAAATGATATAACTTTGTCAGTTTTTAATTTTTTATTTTTCAATGCTAAAGGTAAATCCTTTTTGTTTTGTCTTTTGTTTGACATGGGCGCGAGGAGTAAGGGGTTAAATTTGGTAAGTTTAACAAGCCATTCATCTGCTGCTTTTTAGCTGAACACTGGTTTCAGCTGTACATTTTTATCGGTGGCAAATTTCGCATGTTGTGTAACTGCTGTAGAACAGTAACTTGCTTTATACATTTACATAAAAATTAAAGGATCATTATAAAAAATTGCGTTTATCCTTTTTTTTTGGTAAATTTAAGGTCTGTTTACAAAATGTTGTTAATCATGTTTGAAAGACATCATTTAGATTAAGGACAGAAATAACAAGAAGCCGGTAAACTCAAGGTATCAGACACAGTTGGGCATCTACATAGAACTGAATATTTCATCAAGTGGGATAAGAGGATTCTGGAACATCATTTTAAATATAGGAATGATTAGTTGTTTTTCTAGAAGAAACATTTATGTCACACAAAACAACCTGGGAACTTCAGACAGCCGCTGGTACTCGAATAAGCAAACTTGCTGTTGACTGAAAGCTTTACAAGTGTTATCTGTATAATAGAAAATGATCCCACTGTGTCTTATTTCTATGTTGACCAGAACGTTAAAGATGGTGTCGTCTTCAACATCAGTGAAGCCATGAATGGATGGATCTGGGGTAGTGCTGGTACGCTGCACTGGTGGCACGACTCCATGTGGTAACTGGTGCTAGCTGTGTTTGTTAAGGTTGTGTATTAGTTACTGCATGTAGAACTAAAATACATTTAATATAAATCTGTGAGGAGTTGTTATTAATAATACATAACAACACTCAATATTTTATAATTGAAAGAATATCAGAGGAGAAACAGGATCATTGGTCCGTCATCCTTCCTAAAATCAAGAGGCTTTGGTGACAGACATAATGCAGATCGCTAAAATCCCTTGACATTGGCCCACCAGTGGCCAAGTGCTAAAAATCTTGTAGTTCCGACTTGGTTTTGATTCCAGGAGAATGGGTTGGCTGCACGATCATTTTTGTGGTTTTCCCAATGTTTAACGTGTATATGAGCAAGTTTCCATTAGAAAGTCCTCTACAGAGACATTCGTTCCCTTAGGCAGATAGCCCTAGTATGCTTTTGCCATAATCAGCTGAAACCAAACCAAACCCTTGATACTGGCCATAAAGTTTTGATTCTTATAATATCAAGTGGAGCCTTAACTGAATGAATTATTGCTTCTGCAATGTCAAACCCTCTGGTCTCACAGTTGGTAAGAGCTCGAACACTGTGACCTGTGGGGCACTGCACACATGAATTTTTTACCTTTTCGTGGTCCGCCACAGATCCAAGTATTATTTACATATGATTCCATTCCAGGTAGATCATCATTTTGAATGTATTTTCAGAACCTGGAATTCACAATCACCAATCACATATCCGTAAAAAATTCTTTTTCCAGAATGGTGGTGTACTTGTTGGGAAGGGATCATGAGAAACAGCTGCACCAAGCTACATATCTATGCCAGAGATTCTGGAAATGTTCGGAAATGCATAGATAAGGTTGGTGCATTCTTGAGTAAGGCTGTTAGGAGTTGCTTTGGGCCCTGAATACTTTTGATATTTTGATATTTTGATTTAATGATACTTTTGATATTTTTCATTTGTGGATGTGTGCTTAACCTCATTGAGCTACTGTGATGGCTGAATACTTTCAGATTAAGAGATTCAGTTGGAGTCGCCATTTTAAAAATTGTATTTATTGCTTTTAAATTGCATAGGTTGTTAATCAAGAAAGACACATTAAATTTGAAAGAAAAATTAGCTTATTCTTTGCCAAATGTCAGCTCGTGGCTTACTAGCTCCATGAGGCCTACAGAATCTCTGATCTGCCCCATCTTTACTGATGCTTAAATGAGTAAGGTGGAAGAATGGATGAAAGTGAGCAATTCAGCAACAGAAGAGTACACACATAGGCTATTAAATATCTAATATTGTATCCTCAAGCTAATACTGTATCCTCAAGAAAGAAAGTAGCAGTTTCCTCTTTTGTATAGTTTATGCATTTTAGAATTAGTAGCAATTAGCAGTTGGTATTCATCTTGTAAACACATCATTGTGTCTTTATGGATGTTTGTGCATAATATTTGTTTATTCTTTTGGCCTGCAACATTTGTTTGACACAAGCAGCATTGTGTAACAATACTTCACCTTGTTGTATCTTGTATCAATGGTAAAAAAATATGCACTTAAAAATTTTCCCCCTATATAATAATAAATTTAAGTTACAATAAGATTATTTAAGTTACAATAAGATTTAAGTAACAACAAGATATTAAATTCCCTATTTTTAATGTTTTAAAATTCATAATTTTGGTATTTCATCCTTTCATTTATTTGTATTATTGAAACTGCAATTATGATTTTTTATATGTATGCAACTCTTGTGTTTTCAGCTTTCATTATTATTTAGGCAGTGTATCCTCCCATAAAATTATTCTTATTCAAAAGTCCGTATTCATTTTGTATATAACGATTCGTCAACATAACGATATCTTAATTCCATATCACAAAGGAAGGTAATTCTTTAGAGTGGTCCAAGTGCGATAAAGAAAGAATCTGGTAGATAGTAAGTGTTGTTCTTCCATGAAGGGCAGTCTGTCATTGGAAAATTCCATATTTTTAATGTTATTTTTTTATTTTATTTATTTATTTATTATTTGAGACTTAGATATATTTAATTTTGCATTTGTAGGTACACAGTTCGCCCTGTTTTGAAAAGTTTTATGTGTTGAAGCTTTATAAATGTTTGCTTTCTTTCTCGTTATCACTATATCTCGTTTTGAAATTTTTTTTCGAAACTGCATTGCTGATAAAATCAGTTTCTGTTACTTGAGTGCCGGGGGGGGCAAAAAAGGGGGGCAGGAATTAAAAGGAAACTTAGAATGAAAAGATTTCAGTTGGAAGTACTTTGTTTTATTCATCGTTAAGTTTGGTAGCATTAATTACCAGACGATATAGCAAATCCAAGAGCATAACCAAAACAAGAATCTGAAATCTTTTCACCTCGTCATAAGTAATCCCCTCCTTTTTTATTTTCTGTGTGTGCTTATGTTTCAGTAATTTCATTTAAAATATAATCGGAAAAAATGAAGCTCTTAACCAGAAGATAGGTGCCAAATAATAAGTTTTGTAAAATCGTAATCATCATAATTTTTTATTGTCTAACTTTAATTCTCCTTATCCCCAAAAGTGATCCCCCTCTTGTTTGACGCATGATATTTAAATTTTCTTTCAAGGTATCTTAATGGCATTTGCCGTGCTATTTAAAAAAGTTTGAACTAAAATTATGGTATTTTATAGATTTTTGATTTTTTTTATGATTTATTCCACAATGTAACAAATAAGAAATGGATGAAGCGCCAAATATTTTAAATTAAACTTTGTTTTTAAATGTTTTTAAATAGTGTTCTTCATAAACAAACAAAAAGTCGGTAGTGTGGAGCATACCCTCCTCTCTCCGATTCTGTGGACGCAGCCAAGTATAGCTTAAATGAGATGTGAAAAACTCTTGATTTTTTTTATTTAAAAATCTCCTTTTATTATTATTAAAAAGGTCTTGTCATGATATTTATAAATATTAAAAAATACGTAATTTAAATATACACACATTAAGGATTAATTTAAGTAATTAATAATTAAAACAATATGCAATATTAATTATGTCTACATATCATTGCGAATTTTTGTAAGTATAAAATTTTTAGTATCTTTTGTATAGTGTAACATGAAAATCTAGGGTCGAAGCTCTGCCAGAAAAATAAGATTACTGCGGTAAGTCTATTTAACATTGATCGCATGAAGTCGCCAAACTTGGCGATCATTGGGCGATATTTCCGTCGGGTCACTGTATAGCTAATTGATACCATAATTGAATAACTGTAATTGATCTCTTGTACAGCAGCCGGGGGGAAAACTATTTAAGACCCGGAGAGAGTATCGAGTTTCAGTTTCTTAGTTCAGAATCCACTATAGAGCATTGAGATATCTTCGTGTGAGCTTCGCGCTGTAGTTGCGTTTAACGTTCGTGGCAGTTTGAAGTATAACTACTGATTGTGCTCTGTGATACTAAAAAAAGCTTTACGGGTATTTGTATGAAAAGTTCCATAACTGTATAGTGTTTCTTTTGGTAAAATGGATTTTATCAGGCTATCATCATTTCTGTGTACATTCAATTTATGTATGTGTATAACATTAAAGCCTTTAAAAATGATGTTTCTGCATATTTCAAGGATTTATTTAGGCTTTAACTGTTGGGTGTACTTTCCATTTTTTCCTTTAAAAAGTGATATTTCTGATTTATTCAAAATATTATCATAATTCATTAAAGAATAATTTCCTGCACAAAGTTTAAGAGCTAGGAAAGAAAGTTATTTTATTTTAGAATGCTTCAATACTTCAGCTTTAAGCTGTAATACACTAAAACAGATATTCACGTATTTTTTATTGGCTATAGCAGTTGTTGAAATGGCTAATTTCAGGAGACTGGTACTTGATGCAAATAGTATTTGATTTTATTTTTCTTTCTTTGATGCAGATTTATTTCTAATAAACTTTTTATAAATCTGGTAATATTTACATAGTCCAATTAACATGCAAAATGGTATTATGTTTAACAAATTAATGAAAATCAACGCTAACTAAAAATAAGTTATTACATTTTCCAAACAATGATTTTATGTCAATTTATTTTTATTTTGAAATAATGCTTTCCTAATATACTGACATATTCTTTAAATTAATGTAACATTATCCTTTCATTAAGACTGAAAGAAAGATATTTTGGAAATCATTACAAGTCTTTCCACGTGTTCAATTATGTAAATATTTTACTTAGTTTTACCGCTATACTGTCCAGAAATTTGTAAGTTTATGCAAAAAACTTTTAACAGCAGAACAGTTTATCTTGACCAAATGTACAAATTATATTCATAACAGTTCACAAAACTTAAAAAATAATAATTAATACATAAAGGAAAGCATTACTTTATTTAACACCTTTAAAATTCATAAAAATTGTAACAATTGATTTCCTACTTTTCATGAAAATTATAAAACGAATCACCTAAAATGTTTAAATCCTAGCATATATCATTGTTTGTTAAGGAATGAAGATACCAGCTGCAAACTGAAACATTCATATGTATTTAAGATATTTTGATTATTATCAAGTCCTTTTTTTCAACATCTGGAAAGAAACTAGCATGAAATGTGATATTTTTCTACATATTTATCAAATTACATAAAAAAAAATAATAGAGACTTCCGCGTGAAAAGTAATCCCAGGAATCTTTTTTTGAAACTCGATTTGTGCATCCATATGCAATACAAGTTGACATGGTTGGGGGGGGGGAATGCAATGACAGACTTCCTTGCACGAGTCACAGTCACAGGGACAGCAGTAACGTGGTCGCCAAGCTTCACGATTTGAGTTGAACCTTCCCTCCTTCTATTCTAACCTTCTTGCTCAAGACGGGGTTTCCATATTGGTCGCGACATCGCCCATTTGGCGACAAAATAGGCGATGTGCCATAGATAGATGGAGAACATTCTAGAACGAATTCTTACCGGTTTGGCCCAGAATGTTCTCGAAAGTAGGCCAAAAGCTATATAAACTCTGCCTGTACGCGGAGTAGCAGTATAGTGTCGAGTTGGTTCTCGAGTTTATCGACAGTGTGTATCGTTGAGGCTATCGAGTGCATCACGAGTTATAGCGTGGAGAGTCTCCAGAGTGCATTGAATTCCGAGAACGACCGAACCGAGTCTGGAGTTATACTCTTGTGCTTTGCCGTGAAGCTGTCTTCACCGTTATAGCCCCGATAGCCTGAAGGCTGATTGCGTCCGCGTGTTTGTCGTAGGTTTTCGAGGATTGTAAACGTGGTCTTGGAGCTATCCTGAGTAATACTGGCTAATAATTTTTTTTTTTTTACTTCTTTATCAGGTGTTGTCGGTAATCGCTTCAAATTCACGAACCCGTAAGAACGAAACAATATATGCAATATTAAAATAATTGAAGTAATTAATATAAATATTAATGAAGATAAAATTATTGGATATTTTTTAGCAGGAAAAAAAAAGGAATGGGGTGTTTTTTATCGGTGAAAATTATGTCTTTTGACTAATTTAATGTTCGTATGTCTTCCACAAGATAAAAAATTAAAAAAGCATTACATATAAATAAAACTATACAGCCAGTCAAAGTTTCTTTTAAATGAGGATTTGAGGGTCTAATTTTCTGTAACCATGGGTTTGTGAAATTTTATTTTGAATTTCCTTTG
The DNA here is from genome assembly GCA_000611955.2 of Stegodyphus mimosarum. Classification (NCBI taxonomy): domain Eukaryota; kingdom Metazoa; phylum Arthropoda; class Arachnida; order Araneae; family Eresidae; genus Stegodyphus; species Stegodyphus mimosarum. Next base: position 14,939 of record KK120949.1, read on the forward strand.
AGGTGAGTGTTTTGCTTGTTTGCATAGCAATTAATTCGAGCAGTGCGTCTCCGTGCTTACGATTAAGCCTAGCAGTTAGAGCTGGAAAAAGATTTGGCATTGATTCTAGAATTAGACCGTTGTTATTTTAGTTCTTTTACTTGACCCTTTCTTTTTGTTCCTTCTTCAACTTCAGTAGAAATCTAAAAATAACAATTTGCTTACGATGGCTCTTAAGAAACAGCAAACATAGTTTTTTTAACCCCTGTTTAGCATTTTAAACGTAAAAGTTGCATTTTAAGGGTTTAGAGGAAAAAAGGGATTGAACGGATGTCAACAAATGCAATTTATTTTTTATTGTTAATTAAGTAAGTGTTGTTTAACTAGCCATTTGCGCGGCTAGTCACCTAAAATAGTTTTTATGAAAAAGAAAATGAGGCTTAATTAGTTCAGCTATTGTAATTTTACAAGTCCAGCTAGTCATCTATAACCACAGAGTTGAAGAACTTCGTGTATTGTTATCAAATCGTTTAGCTTGTTAATTAGTTACAGACGGAGTCAAATTGAAAGAAAAATGAAATAACTTGCACTTCTGGGCATAGCAGTAAACTGGTGCGTGAAAGATAAAGATTTTATTTCTGTCAGTGGCAACACATTTCTTTTAAATTGCGGAGTTTGTTGGTTAAATTTGAAAGAACACTATCTGCAACTTTGATGAGTGGTTGCATATTGCTTTTAGATTGCTGAGTCTTCTAATCAAAATAATATTAAATTTTTACAAAATACGAATTAAGTAAAAACGAATTCGAAATTAAAAAATCTGTGCTTTGAAGTGCGTGTGTTTGTGAGGAAAAATGTGCGTGTTTAAAGTTTTGGTAGCTTTTAACTCGACCGTCGCAAACCCAATCTTGGTTAGCATTCTGCCAAAACACTTAAGAGTTGTTCAGAGGAGTTGTTAATTATGTGCTGCCGGGGGGGAGGGGTCACATGAGGGGTTCCCGTGTCCAGTCCATCGTCACATGCATTTCGCACTTTGGTTCAGAAATGAAGATTCGTACTGATTTGAATCCTGGAAACCAAGCATGTTGAATTTTTTCCTAATTTATGAATTTTATATGAATAGCGCATATTCCATCGCTTACTTTATGGTTCAGAAATGAAGATTCGTACTGATGTGAATCCTGGAAACCAAGCATGTTGAATTTTGTCATAATTTATGAATTTTATATGAATAGCGCATATTCCATCGCTTACTTTATGGTTCAGAAATGGAAGATTCGTACTGATTTGAATCCTGGAAACCAAGCATGTTGGAATTTTTTCATAATTTATGAATTTTATATGAATAGCGCATATTCCATCGCTTATTTTATGGTTCAGAAATGAAGATTCGTACTGATTTGAATCCTGGAAACCAAGCATGTTGAATTTTTTCATAATTTACGAATTTTATATGAAGAGCGCATATTTCATCGCTTACTTTAAAAAATAAAATCACCAAAAATCATGGAACTATAATTTTTAGCAGAAGTATTCTTTTTGTGATGTGGAAAATGGTTAACAAGATTACCTACCTTATTTAAGTTGGATATGTCCAGATCGCCTTTATTTAAGGCCACATTTGCCAGTATTATATAATCGTAACATTTACCACTATTGTAACGTGACATTTGTTAGTATTGCAAGAATATTTTTGTGTTTTTTTCCGTAAAATAAATTTTGTGTTCCCCCCCCCAACCAGGATAAATAATAAGATTTTAACACAGAAACAAAAAGAATGTCATGCTTATTTATTATAGGATAATTATTATAATGAATTAATAACTATAATAATCATTTATTATATAATTATAACTAATTATTATGAAATTTCTTTTTTCACACTACCACAGAATTATTATAATCAATTAGAATAATATTATTAGAATTCGTTGTACTAACATGATGAATATTAAACCGTAAAAAATAATAATTAAGTAATAATAATAAAAATTGTTATACGAGAACAATTATTAATTACCATTTTTCATTAAATTATGTATATAGAGCAAAATTAAATTTTGTAAACACTCCTGTTCTTGAAATAAGTAAGTAAATAAATAAATTCATCATATTTCAGCTTAGATTACTTAAGAGTAATTTTTGCCTTCATTGCTCTTTGAACGCTGCGAAAATAAACACTGAAAAAATTGAGAACAGAAAAAAATCCTTACCATGTGATTTATCCCCGTCCTCCCAGTTTCATGAATAAATCGGTCCGAATAACGCATGCCTGTTGACGCTCAGGGGCGCTGCTGCGACGGTCAAACTATAGGTTTGTGGCGGTCAAATTTAATTTAATAATAGAGATAAATTATAATTTTTTTAATGGTTAATTATTAATTTCTTCTCGATTGCCTTGATTTCCGCAGAGCAAAGGGGATTCACGCCGCGAAAATCCACTTACAAGCAAGCTTCTGTACCTTTTTGTAGTATTTAAAACAAGTAAAATTTTATGTGTGTTTTTAATTCTGGTTTTAAAAATATAAAATTAGAAGTAGGAATAAAATGTTAAAAATTTAATATTAGTATTATTAATAGCCCAAAGGAGCGTTAGCTCAGATTGAGACTAAAAAAGATGAAAATAAGTTAAAAAAAAGTGTTTTTGTAAAATAAGCTTTTCTCTAAAACTAATAAAGAATGAATTGAAAATGTCTGATGTGTACAGCACATGACTTCCTTATACGGAATATTAAATTATACGCATATTGCATTTCATTTAAACTTGGTCGCCCCGAGGTCGCCATTGAATTGAATTAAATCTACTCATCGATAACGCATAAACCACAATAGAATAAATGCACTCTTTAAAATTCACTATATGTGTTTACCACAGCGACGCTCTGGCGCTAGCTTCACTTAACGGCGTTACATCTCATTCATTTTATAACTGATCAGAATACACAAAAAATTGTGTATATCAGCTGGAGAATTACTTAATCGTTGCCACATGTTCTATTCAAATACTATAATAAATCTAAAACGATGTGTTAAAAAAAAAAAAAAAAAAAAAAAAAAAAAGAAAAAGAAAGGAAAGTTTTCACAAATGATTCAGCGCTTCTCATTCAATTAATTCAGTGTTTCAGTGTTCTCATTTCGCGACAAGGCAAAATACATAAAAACTCAAAATATCTATATTAAAAATTACGAAGTAAATCTTAAACACTTCCTCGAATAAATTCCAGAATAGATTAAGCATGATTTAATTCGCAATAATAGACCTTATTTTTGCTGTTGCGAAGCTTAATTTCTCGAGATTGGCAACAAATCCAATAATCTCCTAAGTTTCAAATGTAAACAAATATGTCCGCCATGAGAAAAATGATTAGGCGTAGCCGCACTCAAACAACTTTTAAATTTTTGATAATTCTAAATCTTGCATGCGAATAGATTAAGCATGATTTAATTCGCAATAATAGACCTTATTTTTGCTGTTGCGAAGCTTAATTTCTCGAGATTGGCAACAAATCCAATAATCTCCTAAGTTTCAAATGTAAACAAATATGTCCGCCATGAGAAAAATGATTAGGCGTAGCCGCACTCAAACAACTTTTAAATTTTTGATAATTCTAAATCTTGCATGCAGATTGACTAAAGGCATAAAACCCTTAACCGGAAGATAAGAACAACATAATTCAATAATTTTTAAAGCAAAAAATGCACAATTTACCAACATATGAGAATAAAAAAAAGCTCACTGAGCCGAGTAACAGAGTGGATATATATATATATATATACATAGATTTATATACTTTTGGTGCAGTCGATTGCAGCCAAAATACGAGGTGCACATCTATATATTGTAGCAGTCCTATATACAAAATTCAACGTTTTGAGGCTACTCGTTTTTCAGTTATAGGAGAATACGTACGTAGACGCCACGAAAAAAATCTCTTCAAAATCCATTTTAAATCAGTTTTAGAATTTTTTTTAAAAGTCCTTTATTCTGTTCTTACGTACGAATGTCACTGAAAAACATCGTTAAATTGTATTCGATAAAGGTCAGAACAGCTATTTTCGTTGAAATATGATACCCGAAATTTTTCGCGATTACAATACTTCCTTTTTACTTCTTACAAGAAAGTAAAAAAGAGAAATGAAATAAAAGCTAATTTAGATTATAGTTTAGTGAAAATTCTTTATCATGAACAAAAGCGCGGGCGTTCTTGATAAATTTTAAACATAATATCTTATCCTTTCGAAAACGAAATTCGATTAGTACATTTCGTGATTTTCGAGGCCTACGCTATTATTATTCGCGATAGAATATCGCAGGTGAATTGTGTAAATAAGAGTTATTTAATCTCTCGTTTCCCTTAAGCTATACTACTATATTTTTAATATCATTTTATTTTTAAATCTCATTACTTAGGGTGAAATAATAAACAAAGGGACATCTGAGATGCTTTTGCGGAATGTGGGAAAAAATTAATTAGTAATGTGGGTGAAAAGTAATTAGTAATGCGTTACCTGTCATGTCATGTGCTGATTAATGAATCGAATTTCATTTTTAGTGCAATTTGTAACATTTTGTTGCTGTGAGTTTCCTGTGTTGTAGAGATAGAAGTTATTAGAAAGCAGTATCAGAGGCATATTCCCTTAAAATTATTTGTTTGTCCTCTCGTACGCTGCGTTTCACCTGAAGTGCGTCTTGAAATCGTTTATTCATATTTTATATTTAGAGATATAATAAATTGAGTGCTGTATTTCGAGGTATTGGAAGATGATAAAACAAGTATCATTTTCCTCCAGTTAGTTTTTCCTCATCTGTAAAGTTAAATGAGCATTTTCCTCTAGAAAGAACGAAAGCGAAATCCTGAGGCCCATAGCCCTCGAGTGTTTTGCTGTAGTGAATAATTTTGAATGCAGACCCTTTTGTTTCATGTTAATTCCTCATTGCGTTTATCCTTGAAATTTTGCTCGTCTTAAGTAAAACCGCCAACAAAGTGCTTAATAGCTGGTATGTAACAAGGAAAAAAAAATATATTGTTAAGTTTTTCTTTTCTTCTTACGTACATTTAAGTGGTTCGCGGATTTGGAGTGAATAACGACTACGATACTTAATGAAGTATCAAACACAATTTTTTAGCCAGTATTTTTCAAGACAGCACCAGAATCACTTATATAGTCGTCGAAGAACTACTATAAACACGCTGGAATAACCAGCAACATAGACTTTAGAATATCAGGCTATAACGGTGAAGGCAGCTTCACTGCAAACCACCAGAGTACAGCTTCCGACTCTGCTCGGTCGTTCTCGAAACTCTACATACTCTCGAGACTCTCCACGCTACAACTCGCGATGCACTCGACGATGCGCTGGAGTACAGCTTCCGACTCGGTTCAGTCGTTCTCGAAACTACATACTCTCGAGACTCTCCACGCTACAACTCGCGATGCACTCGACGGTGCGCTAGAGTACAGCTCCCGACTCTGTTCAGTCGTTCCCGGAGCTCAACGCTCTCTTAAGAGACTCGCTCGATGCACTCCACGACAAGTTCGGTACTAGACTACGCACTGACTCACTCTTCCTGGATACCTGGATAAGAGCTATACCGGGCTACTGCCTAGGCAGCGATGCCGGTTCTTGAAATAAAGCCCTAGGGAACATGACATAATAGAATCCGGACGTGGGTGAATCTCGGAAGAGAAGATGGAGGCAGAAGAAAAAAGAAAAGGAGGCCTAGGACATCGCAAGAGAAACGACAAGACCAGATCTGCGGAGTAAGCAATTCATCTGACATTGAAAAGAAGGCAAAAAAAGAGACGAAAATCTTGTCAATATACGAATAATAGTTGCTACAAAATTCCAAAAATTGATATGTACTAAGATATAATTACACAGGAACAAGGAAGAATTAAAACAACTATATACAAATGTGAAAGAAAGTTAAGCAACTACCAACGAGGAGTTGTCGTGAGTGCTCTTGTCAGACTCCATCTATGATTGTGTGAGCAGCTAATGGACGAATAAATTTGTCTTCTGAAAGGACTTCATAGTTGAATATCTGGGAGTAATTCACAAAGTCACACTGCACAGCTTTGTTGAAAAATTTATCATTTGATTTCTTAATATAGTCCTGAATAGATTCAAGCTTGAGATCTCTGTGAAGAAGTTCGTTTCTTATAAAAAAGTGGGCATCAGTGGATTATTCTAAGGAATTTATTCTGAACGATTTGCAGGTGATAAAGTTGTTTACAGGTAGCAGTGTTCCAGGCTGGAGAAGACTCACTCTTCGCGTACCAGCATGGTTTATATAGCTTTTGGCTTGTGTTCGAGAACATTCTGGGCTAAACCAGTAAGAATTCGTTCTAGAAGGTTCTCCATCCGTTTACGGCATATCGCCAATTTTGTCGCCAAATGAGCGATTTCTCGCCAAATGTGGCAACCACGCCTTCCCTTGCTATTTTCTGGCAACCCTGAACTTGCTTTGCGGGGAAGCTATCTTACCGCGCCTGGACATTTCGTAACAATATTTTGGCACATTAAACACTGAATAATTTTTTTTTTTGTTAATCCTTTATATTTTTATGTTAGAGACATCTCAGCCTAATCTTTCCATACTTGATATGTTTTTGCATTATCGCCATTTATCCGCGTTGATCATCCACATGGTCTAGCAAATGGCCAATTCTGAAAGAAATTGCCATTGCACGCACCATTGCTTCTCTAATGACCATTTAAGCGGCTTGGTATATTGTTAGTTCTGAGAGCTTGTTGCCTTTTACTGAACGCAAGATATCTGCTTCATCTTTCGAATTCTGCTAGTGTATTATTTATCAGGACCAACCGCCTAAAATAGTAAAAAAGAAAAAAAAATATGTAATACTTTTAATGAGTGTAGCTAGTGTTATTTCACGCTTCCAGTTAGTAATTGATAATAGCGAAAATAAAATGCGTTTATCGCTTTTAAATTGCTTAGCTTGTTTATCTGTAACAGACGCATAAAATTTGAAAGAAAAATATCTTACGCTTCGCAAAATGGCAACATAGTGGCCCGCGGAAGATAAAAATATTTTATTATTTGGTAATGGCAACACATTGCTTTTTAATCGTCGACTTTGTTAATCATGAATCCATTAATTTCCAACCAAACATAGGATCAACAAAAAAGTAAATTCAAAATTCAGATATCGTGTTCGTGGAGTGGAGATTTATTTACACGTGATAAAAATTTGATGGTTTTAGTTGCCGCCGTTTTTCCCGTAGTGCGAAGAACATGTATACAGATTCTTCATTATTAAATAATAGAGAAGAGATAACTGAAGATCCAAGAACCACATAAGTACTTTTCCATGTATGTACATGAATTATAATTGATAAAATTTTAATTTAATTATTTAATTATAATAAAAACTGTAGTTTAATTTTTGTGTACCTTGTCTGCCGAAATGTGAATTAAATTGCAGTGAAGCTCTTATATAATGATTTTATTGTGTTTTCCAAGGGGGTTGGGTGGTGGGGTGTGTCTGCTTCAGAACCGTTTATTATGTTTCTGTCTGAAATTTCGGTTTAGTTTTGGGGGCGGTCAACTGTAGTGAGTCACTTTCTGTCAGCGTCCTTGGAACAGACAATGAATGCTTTATCGTTTCATCATTGCTAAAATGTGTGGCCTCTAACAGTGCAGTGATTCTTCGGGTTCAGCCAATCGTTATACCTGATTGTCTGCAAAGAATGCGATGAAAAATACGTGGTTAAAAAAAGTGCTGGGCTAGAGAGAGACTCCAACTGAGAACCGAGAATGAGTCATGTTCAAGAGCATCCTCGCGTTGAGTTTTTACTTCCCCTCCCTCTAATGCAGACGACCAGACAGGAAACCTGTGAACGCAACAAGATTTCTGCAAAAGATAAAAATGTGTGGGATTACCACTTCGACTTCTTTAAGTCTTTCTTTAGCAGTACGTTCAGCTGAATGTGTGCTACAGTGCCTTTTTGCGCCTTGAAATAGCTCAATATCGGTGTAGACTGAAGCAATTAAAAATTTGCTTATTCTTTCTCATTTTTTTTATCACGTCATATGCTCTTAATTCTGTTTTTAACACGATAGATATATTTCTGAAGAAACGTGTTAAAAAAAAACGTATTTATTGAAGAAAGAAAAATTGGTTCTGCATCTAAAAACAGCAAAAATAATTTAAAAAAAGTAATCGTCTGAACATATTCGATTTGAGATTATTTTTTTTTTCAACGAAGTACATGCGTAATAACAGTGTAATGGAATTGTGTTAAAGTAAATTCGCATTTTTTAAACGACAAAGTTCTTCTTGGGGAAGGGTAGTCTGTTTTGCACATAAGATTTTAGGTGATTTTTCACTTTCTTATAATAATCGGCGCATACTTTTGCGTACGATTGGAATATCGCTGCTGTAGCTAGAATTATTGTGGACACTTCTTCTTCCTGTATTAATGAAATCTATTGAGCAAAATCATAAGAGTCATTTCTATTGCTTCACCGGTTTTGCTAACGAATTCTGTTATTAATCGTTGTGTTCGTGTTTTTTTCAAGCTGTTATATAATTCTTTGTAAGTGTCTGTCAACAGCTTCAGTTCACGTTGAACTTTCTAGCTTGTTCCTTATTAGGGTCATATATTTGGCAACATGATTACTCAACTTTACGGATAGTTCCATACTTTCTTTCATTAAACCTGCATTAAGAACTGTATTTTACTCTATGGTCACTACATGGATTTTGAGGAGTCTCAAGGACAGCCTCTCTCTTTGTGTTCGCTTAGGGCTTTGGCGACTAATATTTCATCAATATGTTCAAACGATAGATCATCGAATCCTTCTCCACCAATTATGTGTGCTGTTATTATAATGATGCAGAGGAATTCGGTCGTATTATAGATGGTGGTGTCTGCTTTTTGCACATTGCGTAAAATCCTGCTTTCCAATGCGCATTTAAAGTTTCTGGTTTTAATCCTGTTAAAGCTAATCCAACTTAATTGATACAATCCGTAATTGAGAATTTCTTTCACTTTTAGGCGAAACAAAATTCTTAGTAATTTTTTTCGTCTGCTCGTGTTAAATCAAAAAGACATGCAGAAAAAGAGAACGAAATAGTTATTTTGAATTCATTTAAAAACAAAATTAGGTGTATATAGTATTTGGTTGTATTAGAAACCTGTGTACTTAATATGTGCGTCATAAAATTTGTCTGCTGTGTAGTAAAAAAATTGTTCACAAAATTGTTCAACAGCAACTCAGATGTGTTTATGTTCAGCCATTAATAGCGGCAACAAATATTCGAGAAACTATATGGTTGAGTAGTGTTGAAGTTTATTTAGTTTTGACGCTTACTCGGAACATATTTCGATGAGAAGAATAATGAATAAACGCAATTACAGTGTATGGGACGTTTCTTATCTTTTTGGGGCGTTAATAAATTTCTACTGAAAACCTTCAATCACTTTTACATTTTAGTAAATTGAGGAAAGAATAAGTAATTTAATTTGGGATTCAACGGATATCAAATTGGCCAGTTTATTATTTAAACCCGACATTCGGTTATCCGACTGCCCGTTGTGAAATTTATTTTAATCAGTTCCTATATAGTGTTGAAATTGATTAGTAGTTTTTTTATGACACATAGAGTGTACTAGGAATCGTTAATTGTTTTTAAGTAGAAGTAAATGGCAGATATTATAGAAAAAGGAGATTTAAGGAATAATATTTGAATTCTGAATATCTGATTATTGTATACTAGTTTGTTATGAAAAACTCCATTTATTTTAATCATATAATAAGTTTTGGACATTGGATGTTTGGATGAATTTTGGACATTGGATAAGTTCATTGAATGACTCTGCAATCAAGTCAGTGTTCTCTTATTTTAGAGACAATTAGTGGACCAGTCCGCCAGATGGGCGGGCTGCGGCCAAAGCAAAATTTATAAATGCTATGTTCACCTGAAAAGAAAATGTCTAAAAACATTTCATTAAAAATGAGTGAAATCAGGTCTATGTACACCTTTTTTTTTTTTTTTTTTAAAGTATAAAAGGGCCTTTGTCCCTGAAGGACTATTGTTTTCGTTTTACGATTTTGCGTTGGAAACTTTAAAAGTCTGAATCACTTTTCAATTCTTTTTCTAATAAACCTGCCAGCACTTTTATGAGAAACACTAAGGGTGCTCGCACCTTTATGAAAATCGCTGGATTGGCAATGCGAGGGGCCAACGATCAGTTTGAAGCTAGAAATTGATTTGCTGTTTGTGCGCGATTCCTTATGTCGATGCACCTTTGTGAAAGTTCTTTTTGAACTTTTTTGAACTGTCTGGCGGCCGATTTGCATGAGTGTGCAGAACATTTGTGGCAAGTGGTCTTCTCGAGTGCACATTTCTATAGCATGGTAACTATTTTGGCGATGACCATCGGGAATTTTCCAATTGGCCGTGTTTTGGCACCGCTCACTCGGTGGCATTACTCGCTGATTGATATGTAGTATAATAGTGTTGCTACATTTTGAATCCCCAACTGGCGGGCTGTAGCCATTTATTGGTGTTGGCCATTACTAAGGCCGGAAACGTTGGTCTTTTTATTATGGAGGCACTTAACAGGTGGGCTGCTATTGCGTCCTAGGAAGGGACGGACAAATTAAATCCATGTCTTGTCCAGGATTCGAACCCGGGCCTTTCGGTACGTCAGTCAGAGTTACTAACCAGTTTGCGGTCTGGCGGTTTCACAATAATTATTTTTCGTTGTCCCATGGTGGTTTGCTGCCTATTTTTTGATCCTGCATAATAATATTAATAAATGACGGATAAAAATCGAAAAATTCTCCATAATATTCTTTATTTAACGATTGTCGAACCTCTTTTTTAGAAAAAGATAAATACAAAAAAATGTCACCACTTTGATAGACAAAGTACTCGACCACCATTCTGTAAACCTGATGTTACATCAGTTTAGGTAATTGGTAGTGTCTCAGCCGAGGACAAAATGGAAAGCAATTATCAAAATAACACGTTTTTGCTGCATCGCTTTCGACATAGATTTTTCATGCTTCGATATGATTTGTCAGTGTACTGCCGGAAATATCTAGGTGTAATTTATGAGTTTACCTGGGAACCTGTTTGCTGTACAAGTGTTGTCGACCTTTATTGCGTTTCGGAAATTTAACGTGCGCTATTATTGCCGCATTTATATTTTCAGTCATTTTTTTTACGCTATTCATATATCGAGGTATATTTCGACAAAATAATACGCTGTAAAACTCTTTTGGAGGAAAACATTATATTCAATTTCACTGGTAGTTAAGTTGCCAGGCGTATTGAATTTGTGAACTGAAAAACGTGAACAATAGGATATAAAGCTCCTTTTAGAACATAATAACTATTTTCGGAGGGCTTTTTAGTGATCTATAGCTTTTTGAGAAAACTGCGGTTAATCAGATTACCTTGTTATGATCTTTTCCGAACTTTTGTTAATCTTCGTTGTTCCTCGATGGTCGAAATACTTATTTATTTGTTTTTTTTATAATCGTTTGTTTGCAGATTTCAAATTATCCTTAAGAAGAAGCAAGGTTAATGTTCTGACAGCTACATTTAAGGTTTTATTATTAGCTCAAAAGGGCCGTTAGTCTCGAAATACGATTTTGAATCGTCCGTTATAAAATGGTTTATTTCACATTTCATTCGAGTGTGTTGCCATTTGGCAAAACATAAGATATTTTTTTTTCAATTGTAGTCTGTTAGCAAACTAAGCCAAGGTATTTAAAAGCAACAATGGAGTTCTTAAGTGTATTATTTTTTTTTTAAACTGGATCGATTTAATAAAAATGTCTTTATTTCATGATATATCTAATTTAAAAACATTCAGTATTTTTATATTTTCAAATGTTCAGAAGGCATACAACGTTCACATGTTAGTCTAAATATGTATTCATTAAGTATCCTATAAAAGTGTTTCGCTTTTCCATAGGCTTTCATTTTTGATGATCTGTTCTGATAAATCGCATTGAACTGTAAAAGAGCCCTTCTAGAGAATTAAAGTCTGAACCCTTTCAGATTTTTTATTTACTTTTAATATTATTTTCATTATTTTGTTTTTTACTTTTTATTTATTTATTTGAAATCAATCTAAATAATTACAAATTTCTTCTTCTTTCGCTCTTTTATTTTTTCCTTTTCCTTTTCTTTTTTTAGTCCAAAGGGGCTTTGTGCCTGAACGACTATGCCAAAACGCCTATAAATGTCTATAAAAAGCCTATAATTTTGCCTATAAATGTCCGACTCACTTTTTAAATTGTTGCCACCAAACATTATCACCTGTATTATATTTAAAGAAATTAAATAATGAAGAATCTGCATAAATATATGTATGTTTCTCACATTGTGATAAAAAGACGGTACCTAGAGCCGTTCAATTTTGAGTAACGTACGTTTCCAACCGAATATGGGTATCTGGAAGCCTAAATTTGGAATTTGTTTTATTAACTATTTCATATTTTGTAAAACTTTAACGAATTTTTTATTAACAAATTCAACGATTTCAAAGAGGGCTATGGCAACACTCTACCGGGGGGGGGCTTTTTATCTCAAGCGCGCGGAACTGTGTATCGGAAATTCTAAAGATATGCTCATTTTAAAATTATTTTGGGATATTGCTTTTGAATGGAGTTTTATGGTGTAAGTGCGAAGAACATGATATTTAATAAATAAAGGTAACACACAAAACGTTAAAAAAACACCCATTTAGACGTAATTTAAAATCTGAAACATTTCAATTTCTTTTTTTTTTCCCTTACTTTCTTTTGTGTGTGTGTTGTAAAGAATTTCTTTTTGTTTTACTAGCTCCTTGCATGCTAGCCACCTGAAATGGTTATAAGGAAATATATATATATATATTGTTGCGAAAAATTCGGCGGTTGCGCCTGTATGTAAGCTTTCCGGCATAGCACTAGGGTTGCCATAAAATAGTGTATGGTAGGGTTGCCAGATTGGCGACTTTATCGCCCATTTGGCGACCAAATCGGCGATATCCCATGGTCCAATCGGGAAGCTTCTAGAATAACTTCCTGTCGAGATATTTCTCGAAACCTGTGGAACATAAAGAAGAGCTATATAAACCCTTGCGTTTCTGAGATTGTGAAGATTGTGAAGTAGTGTGATTAAGTGCGATTAAAGTGTGAGAGTGTGATTAAGTGTGTGATTAAGTGGGAGAATTGTCAGAATTGCAAGAATAGCTGCTTACTGTGACTGCTAAGCTACGCGAGAGTTTTGTGAACGGAAAGCGATCGTGATAGTGCTTTGCCGTGAAGCTACCTTTACAGTATAGCTTGACAGTGTATTGGTGATTGTTCCACGGTGTTTATTATAAGTTTAGTGTTGCCGTGAAGCTACCTTTACAGTTACAGCCTGAAGCTGTGTTGCTGATTGTTTCAGCGTATTTATTGTAGATTTTCGACGCTTTTAAAGGTGATTTTGGAACTGTGCTGTAAATAGTAATCCCTGTAAATAAATTGTGCTTTTTATTGTTCTGCATCGTGTTTTCATCGGATACTCTCAAATCCACGAACCCGTATAAACGCAACAATATTAAAAAAATCCAAGATTAATTAAATTTGCATGTAATTAAAAAACAGAGTTGCGAACTCTCCCGCTTTAGCCGGTAGACTCCCGATTGCTGACCAGTCTCCCTCCAACCCGATTTACAATATATTTCTCCCGACTTTTTCTTATTCTTAAAATTTCTCATGAATTTTACGTAGCTTGGCTTACTACTTCGTTATTTGCATGCCCAAAAAAGTCACCTCAAATCACTTTTTTTTTCCACTGGTTTTTCTCTAGACTACTCAGAAAACCAAAGGAGTTTCATCAGTGAGAAATTATGGCGCGCTTCTGCTTTGTGAGTGAGAACACGTGTCCGAAAACGTAATGTTTCATTTCTACAAAGAGCATCGAGTGCCACTGCTGTCATCTGGCACATATTAGCCAATGAGCGCAAAGATCGAGGTTGTTATTTCGTTCATCATGTCGCTAACCTGTGTAAGCGTTCATGTTTTCGAGAAATAGTTTAAAAAATTACGATATTTCGTATTAGTTATGTCTGCGAAAAAGGTAAAATACTCAGGTAATTTTCAAAAATTGTACACAGATGACTTTTCTTCTAATATTCCCTCAAGGAAATGTAATGCATTTGTGATGTGTACCGTTTGCCATTGCGATTTTTCGATTTTCACGGTGGAAGGGCCGATGTTCTCAAACATGTTCGTACACAAAAACACAAGGACAACATGAATTCTATTGAAAAAAACGAAAAATTACTTTTTTCTATGGAAACAAAGGACGAAAAGTTACTAATGCAGAATGTACTGTTTGCATTTAAGAATTAGTAACTGAACTTTCAGATATTAATTAGTAACGATTTGAAGTTAAATCATTATTAAAAAATATATTTTTATCATTTAAAAATCTTTTTATCGTTGAAAACAAATCTCCCGATTTTTGAGTGTCATAGGTTGGTAAGTATGAAAAAAAAATCGAAATTCAAAATTCGAAGTTCGGGTGAAGGATTATGTGTGTTCGAAATTTGGTGGCTCTGGGTGCTGCCGTTTTTTCTCAATGCGAGGATCATACGTACCAAGAAGTCACTTTTCTTTCATCGTTCTACATTCTTTTTTAAAATTTATTTAGCGAAAACTAACCTAAACTATGTAATTATTTTTTTTCTTTAAGTAGGTGACACGAAATCCATTTGAACATACCTTTTTAATATACCAACAAAAAGATAACGCAATTTCTTTCCCATTCTCGGCGAACAAACCACTGTTTCGAATTTCACGGCCGAAGGAAGATGCTTTTTATTCCATGTCACTTTATGTTTTACCGTTATCTCCTTGTTGTTATCTCGATACGCGTGGTTGAGTTTACCATTTGGCTAACTTTTTCTTGTGCCCTGGTTTCGGAATTAAATGGAATAGTGATGATTCACAATGCGGTCCGAAAAATGAAGAATCTGGTGAAGTTTGGTGCACTTTTCCTTTTTATTACTATGTTCATGAAGCATACTTTCTGCGCTTCGGAAGGGTTTTCGTTTTATGTTAGATTTACTATCAAGAATTCGTTGGTTCAGGCGCAACGACGCAGTATTGGGTGCCTGCGAGAAACATCGCTATTCCGTTAGAACGTTGAACTTGAAGAACGTACACTTCCATAGTGCTCATCCTGGGATGAGCATGTGAATGCAGAGAAGAATGACAATTTGCATATCATGAGTAACAATTGATGGCAAGTGTAAACCTAGTAACGTGATGAAACCGACTGAGATTGGTGTTGCTGAAGTACCGAAGATAGGCGAACATGTTAACAAGGCGCTTGCGAAAATCAGCGTGAAAGCATTGTTAAAGAAATGTCAGTATTTGCTAAGAAACCGTTTAAATTTTACAATTTACCAGTTAATTTAACCTCTAGTGTTATAGTGACAATATAGATTACTAAATAACCTAAACATTAAGTTGATAGGATGGGCCAAAGAAAAACAAAAGTAAGGTGATCATGTGAATGCTAATAGTTAACGGGAGAATAGAAATATACAGGGTGCAAAATAATAGATTAATCGATTAAGTAAGATGCCTAAGTACGGCCCTGGGCCGCTTTCTGTTAACTTGAGCATTTGGATCGTAGGTGAGAAATGGAATTGTACTATTTTGTACGTCCGGGATTTTCCGATAGAAATTTTCGGCCAGTTTGGGCATATAAATATCAATATCATCAATTTTCAGCTCACGATGGACTGCCGTGTTTCTAACGAAGCAACGACAGTTCACCGCTTCCCTTAAAACAAGATTTTGTGCAACTTTAATTTTATTCATTGAAGTTTTACATGCATAGCCCCAAACAGGACAGGCGTAGGTAAGGATGGGACGCAACATGGTATTGTAGATGAGTAACTTGCCGTCTATTGAGAGAACGCTGTTCTGAGCAGTTAGGGGAGCGAGTGTATGTTGACGTACTCGGAACTTGGCAGGTCCAAAGCCAGCGTTCTGAAGCAGGCAAGAATTCCCCCTTTTGAAATCTCGTAATTTCGGGGGAAGGGATGAGATCAGCCTTTTATGTACCTGTTAAGTATCTAAGGTATGAATATGAGTTACTTTTGTTGGTTATGAACTACATTTATTCAAACTGTAAGGTTTATTATGCGTTTTCTAACAGTTTTGTATCTTTCCTATCTTATTCTAATTTCAGCTTACAATTTCCTGCCAAAATGTGGATTCAGAAACGCAGAGAATGCAAATGAGAATGAGTACTATTTAAGTCGTGACTTAACCGACTTCAAAAGAGAGAGTGATTTCCGGACTAGCGCGTTTGCCTTCTGCCCACATCTCTCTTAGCTGTTACTACCCTCGGCCATATCTAGGCCCTTGCTAGGCTTCGCCGATTTAATTAATACTTAGGGGCCAACTAGTTAGATTCTGATAGCTTCGGCTATATTTCTTAAGAGCTTTAGTTAATTTTAGTTCAAATTATTAGTATTTAATTTCAAGCCCGAGTGGCGGCTTTATTGTAAAGTTCCAAGCCGGAACTGATTGTAAATATATTAGCCCACCAGCGGCCGAGCGGTAAAGACGCTGAATACTGGTAGTTCGGTCCGAGGTTCGAATCCCGCGAACGGGCTGGCTGCATGGGCGTTTTCGTGGTTTTCCCCGTGTGTAACGTGTATACGAGCCAGTTTCCCTTAGAAAGTCCTCCACGAAGGCATCCCTCCCTTTAGGCAGATAGCCCTCGCGTGCTTTGCCATAATTGAATAACCTAACCTAACCTAACCTGTAAATATATTAAATAATAAAGGGTTTTAAACCCTTCTCAAGTCTTACGTATTCTGTTCACACTTATGCGATTATTCTCTTGTTAAGTGTTCGTGGGGTTCTGAGTAAGAACTTAAGATTTAAGAGTTGAACCCTACAAAACGTTGGTATTTATCGTCATTTTCGATACTTTTTTTTTTGTATTTAATTTATAAAACACATTAAAAAATACGAAATTCCCCCTTTGGAATTTCGTAGTTTCGGGGGCGGGTATGAGATTAGCCTTTTATTTACCTGTTAAGTACTTAAGTTATGAGCTACCGTTGTTACATTGCTACTTTTGTTTGGCTATGAACTACATTTGTTCAAACGTTGGTATTTATCATGGTTTTCGATACTTTTTTTTGTATTTAATTTATAAAACACATTAAAAAATAGTCTAAGGGGGGGAATGCATTTTTCACGTTTTGGTTAG
>KK120949.1:33238-43343 GCA_000611955.2 Stegodyphus mimosarum
ATATATATATATAAAACTGATTTAAAATGGGTTCTGAAGAGATTTTTTCGTAGCGTCTGTGCGTACGTACGTATGTATCTCGTATAACTCAAGACGAGTAGCCTCAGGACCTTGAAATTTTGTATATAGGATTCCCATAACATGTAGATGTGCACCTCCTATTTTGGTTGCAATCGGTCGCACCAAAAGTATATAAATGTATGTATATATATATATATATCCTCTCTGTGACTCGGCTCAGTGAGCTCAGTTTTTTATTCTTATATGTTGGTAAATTGTGCATTTTTTGCTTTAAAAATGATTGAATTATGTTGTTCTTATCCTCCGGTTTAGGTTTTTATGCCTGTAGTAAATCTGCATGCAAGATTTGTAGAATTATCAACAATTTAAAAGTTGTTTAAGTGCGGCACATCTGTTTTTCTGTTGGCGTGACATCTGTACGTAAGGACAGAATAAAGTACTCTTTTTCTCCAAAAAAATTATAAATCTGATTTAAAATGGATTCTGAAGACATTTTTTCGTAGCGTCTGTGCGTACGTATGTATGTATGTATGCATCTCCTATGACTAAAAAACAAGTAACCTCAGAACGTTGAAATTTTGTGCATAGGACTGTTATAACATGTAGATGTGCACCTCCTATTTTGGTTGCAATCGGCCGTGACAAAAGTATATAAATATATGCATATATATATCCACTCTGGTACTCGGCTCAGTGAGCTCAATTTCTTTATTTCTATATGTGCATTTTTTGCTTTAAAACTGATTGAATTATGTTGTTCTTAACTTCCGGTTAAGGTTTTTATCGCTTTAGTTAACCTTCATGTTATAATTGCAAAATTACCAACAATTTAAAATTTATTTAAGTGCGGCTAAGCCTAATTTTTTTGGCCATAGCCGCCATATTTGTTAACATTTGAAACTTAACAAAATAGTGGATTTATTGCCAATGTAGAGAAACTAAGCTTCGCAACAACAAAATAACGTTTTCTTTTAGTATGTCGAATTAAATTATTCTTAATCCATTCTGCAATTATCATTTAAGTTACTGAATTATCCCATATATTACTCATCCTAGCGTCCACAACAAATTAAGTCGGTTTCTACGCCTTCCATGTATTTTTGCCGAGCGAGACCAAAAGTAAGCTAAAAGTTCTGTGCACCGAAAAATCTGCCTTCTTGCCCGCTGGCCGAATTGCTTGTTTTTGCGTAGAAACTGTAATTTTAATTGCGAAGAAATCTTTTTTTAATTGTTTTAACTGTATTTGGTGTTTTATGTTTTTAGTATATATACTATGAAAATCTGTGCGCGTCTGTCTGTCCGTTATCTTCTCCGGTACTGCGGGGAGTTTAGTTTCGAGAGAGGTACCCCCAGATTCCAAAAAATTCGTAGGAAGTCATTTCGAATATCCTCATCTTCATACGATTGGCCTAGAAATGAATTAAATCTGTGAAAATGCTAGTTTTCGCACTCATTTTTCCTCAGTGTCAACTGTCTCGCGCTGGAGATAAAAATCTGCTTTATTTCGAAAAGTGTTGCCAATGCTCCCTTTCAAATCGTAGAGAAACGACAACATATAAGAAATTTGTAAGTTTTACAAAATATGGAATAAAAATAGTATTGCCAAACATTAATTATATTATTATTATATAAGGTCATGTTCTGATGTTGAAGAAAGCACGTGGTTGCATGTGATGCCATTGCAAATTGAAAATTTTTCGTTAATGTCAGCATTGTAACAACTTTTTTGTTTCGGATTAGGATAGTTGACACGATATTTTATTCCTATGTTAATTCTTTTGTTGATATTGAGAAATAGTTCTTCTAGTACATTAAATTTAAAGCATGACGTCTTACATATTAACCTGAAGTGAGAAAAAATTTTGTTTCCTGGTTTGGCAACCAAAAAAAAAAAAAATTAAATACACTCAAAAGTTAAGCACGAAGATGTAAAATGCAAAAAAATCAACAAATACTGCTTTGATTGACACAAAATTCGGCCGGAAAGTAGCGTATATATTTATGCATAAAACAAAATCAATAATTATATACAGAAATGAAAACAATATTAAATTTCTTAAATTATCAGATAATGACATACTGGAGACTTAAACAGAATTATGTATAAAGTGAAAGTAAACAGCGTAACATGGGAAAAAAAAAAAAAAAAAAAACATTAATAGGGTATGTGATTCCCCCTCATCTGTATACAAAGTTAACACCTTGTGACCATGCTTTCAATTAGGTGGTCGACCGCCGCAGAATTAAGCAATCGCCATTCTTCTTGTAGAGCAGTTTCCACTCAATAATAAGAGTGGCTGGAGGTGGGAAACGTGAAGATACAGCACAGCCGAGAGCATCCCAAATATTTTCAATGGCATTAAGGTCGTGCCAATATGCTGGCCACGCCATACGCGCTATCCGTTCACTCTCCAGGTAGTCATCGACGATGTCAGCTCTATGGGGACGTGCGTTATCGTCCATTAAAACAAAAGTAGGGCCAACTGCTGCAGCGTACAATCTTACAATGGGTTCTAGGACTTCATCTTGATACCGGATAGCCGTCAAAGAACCCCGTTTAAAAATGTGAAGGTCGGTGCGGTATCCTAATGCAATCCTTGCCCACACCGTAATGCTTCCGCCTCGGAGTGCGTGATGTTTTCGGACTGATTGCGTGTTCGTTGTTCAAACCATATCCTTATACTCTTGTCATCTGGCTCCAGAGCAAATCTTGACTTAAGAGTAAACATGACATTGCCCCAGTCAGACACATTCCAATTGACATGTTCCCGGCACCACTGTAATCGTGCCCCTCTTGATTGGACGGATAGAGGAACTCAAACGCGACGCATCCGGGCGTACAGTCCACTCATGTGTAATTTTCGGCGTACAGTAGCTGCAGGTATCGCCTTACCAATGGACGCTGTAACCATAGATGTCACACGTGTGGAGGTCGCTCTGAGATTCCGCTTGGCTACAATAGCAATATATCGATCTTTCGTGTTGGTTGTAACCCTTGGGTGACCGACTACGGGCCTTCGGACAACTGTCTGTGTGGTTTGGAATTGTTTGCATAAACGTGAAATTACAGAATGATGAACGCCGAAGAAAAGAGCAACATCTGTGATCGGCTGTCCTGCTTCAATGCGCTCCACTGCACGCCAGCGCTCAGGATCTTCCATTCGTCGTCTGGAAGTCATAGACACACGTATGTCTTGAAAACACGAAAAATTTTAAAGTATGTACGAAAATTTTAAAGACCTTCTATTAGCATTTACAGTCAACTTTTGTAACCCTTCATAAAGCTGGTTTCTTATAAGACTGCCATTTTTTGCATATTTCTTGACATGAAAGCGTGATTGGCTGTTACCTAACATAGTTGCATACTTCCATCTACATCTGCAGCGAATTGCATCCTCTTCAGTTGTGTTTGGCTTCCGGAAATTAGCATTTTCCTCTCCGTGCTTAACTTTTGGAAGTGAGTGTATAATAGGCAGTACGCTTACAGCTTTTCTTATCCTTGCAAATTATTCGGTATTTTAACTCTAACGGTTTGAACTTGTTTGTAAATAACTGATGTATGTAATGATATAAAATAAAGAGTTGCAGCATAGCATGTTGCCGAAAGCTAAAATTTCTTCTCAGTAAATAGAAATCACATTTTCTGTAGAAAATCTTCTTTCCTCCGATCATATCTGAAATTAAAATTTGAATATTGTCTAGACGATTAATTTAAAGTTCTTTTGGAATGTAAATGTTTGCTGTGAAATTAATTGCTGACTACTAATGTATTTATTGATTATTACCATAAAAAATAGCAAAACCTTGACTTTTAAAAAAAATTAGGTTAACATCAGCATTATTTTCAACAGTATCCCGCTGTTTTATGGGTGTGGCATTGAGACATTGAATGCTGATATGTAGATTTAGTCATATTTTCGGGAGGGGCCTCGAAGCGAAGAGCAAGCATTCAGCAGAACCTAATTACTTGTTCCTTTCGCTTCTCTTTAAATAGCTAATAGAACTTTCTGTAAAATAAGTAAAAGTAAGTTCTTATTTGTTAATTAAATCCGTAGGATGGATATCCTAAATATTCTTACCCTGTTCTTATGTTTGCTTTTTAATTGTGAGTGGATAGAATGTTTAGCGTCCATTTTATTATAGCAAAGGGGGCTTGCATTTCATATATTTTTCTCGTTTGTATAACTTGTCGCTTGCGCTTCGAACCATCTAAAATAGTTTTTATGTAAGGATTATTTACCTGACTGCCGGTGGGCTGTATTTTAATAAAACTTCACAGTTTTTTTAACGGAATAATGGAAGGGGTGATTAAAAAATACGGGCAGTTAAAAAAAATCGCCGAAAGGGGGCGTTTCTTTCATTTACACACACATACACGTTTCGAGAGCATTTGGGCTAATGTCCCTTTGGGTTAAAAGTATTTAAAAACAGCATATCTTTAGAAGTTCTGATAGGCAGTTTCGTGTGCTGGAGATAAAAACGTTTTTTTTTTTTCCTGTTCCCTACAGTGTTGTCGTTGCTCGCTTTGAAATCGTTCATCGAAATTCAAAGTTCGGTCTTCCAGGTGCCCGTATTCGGGTGGAGGACTACGTTATTCAAAATTTGATGACTCTAGGCGCACACATTCATACAGATCTTCATCGTTTAATTTTTTTAAAAATATGATACGGGTCGAAATTATTTGGTGGCAACAATTTGAAAAGTGAAATGGACATTTATCGTGAACTGACGCAGAATGCGGTTTCGAGAGCAGTAGCCCTTCTGGGCTAAAAAAAGAATGGATGTAGGTTTTTGACTTTGCACCGGAGGTTAACTTAAGGTTTTTTTTATATTGTTCCTGAGCTCCAGTTTGCCAGCCTTCTATTGGACATATTCCAGCTAACGCAATTTTTTTTTGTCTTTTTAACTTTATTATTAAACATCGTTTTTTTCGCACTTACGCTTCATAAAATTCAACAGCAAAATAAAAATAATATTTGAAGGCGTAATTTTTTACATTTCCCAGTTGTGTGTTAAGTGTTGTCGTCCACTTTCTAATATTTTTCCAGTCTTTTTCTCAGTGTATTGTATCAGTATTCAGTTTCCTTAACAAAATGTTCTCCACAGTTTTTTTTTATCTTCTAAATTTTATTATTAAGCATCACTTTCTTCGCATTTACGCGCCATAAAATAACAGCAAATGTTTACAATTCTCGATATTGTATGAAGTGTTAACATTCATTTTATTTCAGTCTTCTTTGTTATTGTATCATTGTATGGATTTCGCAATAAGGGGATTTGCACACTTTTTAGCCTTTTTTTTTTTACTAACTATATTTATTAAACATAACTTTCTACGCTCCTAGGACACATAAAATTCACAAAATATATAAAAACGGCATGGAATTCCAGATAGAGTTTTAATGTTGCCATACATTTTGTTATATTCGCTATATTATATCTTTAAAAATAATACATCGTGATAAGATCCTTTTATTTGTATTGCCATACATTTTTTATGTTCGTTATATTAGTTCTTTAATACATAGCGGTAGCATTTGGTTTCAACATCCTTATGTTTGAAATATCATACGGACAAAAATGTGACTATTGCGACTAATAGCATTTCCAGCGCTAATAATTTATGATGTCTCTAAGGCTATGTAATTGAAGTAAATAATAATAATATATATATATTTTATTAACTGATGAAACAATTAACAAATCAATTTTTACGGAAGGAATGCTAGAAAATGTTTCCATTTGAACGCTGTGTATTTACAATTGTTCCACAATTATTATTATTAAATTAAGACTGTTTCCAGATGCAAACAAACCTGCGTAATAATTACAAATACCGTGAGATAGTACTGTAAAACAAATGCCATTTTTATTTGACATTATCCCCTAAATTCTTTTGCACGTCGAAAAAATAGACCTATGTCTGTACTTCTTAAAATCTGTAGGAGTTTTTTGCAAAATCTACGCGTTCCAAAGTTTCTCTCCTTCGTTTCTCCCCCGGAAACATCTCGAAGGAAAATTCTTCGAACTGTATTGTTTTCAAATTCACGGATTTCGTGTCCCGACAAAACAGAAGATAATGTCACTTGACAGGAATATTTGTTTAATTTAGAAGTCAAACAACAAATTAATGTTATTAAATGTTAAAATGTTAATTTACATTGGCCAAACTGAGAGAGTCTTAAAATTTCGCGTTAAGGAACATGAGGCGTATGTTAGAAAAAAGAAAACACAGAAGCCTTTTGTTGCCCATCATTGTTGGTTCGAAAATCATTCTGAAAATCTGGAGATCTCCAAAGACCAATAAAAGACTTGAGATGAGCCTTAAAATGAGAAATCTAATGATTGTACGGACTCGTACACAATATGTGAGTGGCATGCCTAAGATATAAACTGCAATTTCAGTTATGTTACTATTTCCTATTGCCGCATAGCTAGCTAGCCATATATCATTAGTGCTTTATTTTTTTCTTCACTTAGTTACTATATTATAATCTCATTAATCGTATTTTATTATACAGCATTAATTATATTTTCAAATATTTTATGTCATATTTTGTGTAAAAATTGTGTGTCTTGAAGGAGATCCAATCAGTTTTCGTACTCATTTAATTTTAATTGAAAGTGTGATTTTTGAACCAACAATGTTGGGCAACAGAAGATTTCTGTGTTTCCTTTTTTCAACATTGTTGGTCCGAAAATCACACTTTCAATTTCTCTGATGCCAAAATTATTCAAAAAACATCTTTCATTGGTGAAGTGGATTTTCTAGAGGCATTTTACATTCAAAAAAATCTTTCTATTCTAGTTAACGGCCCTAATTCCAATCCATCTATGCCTTCGGCCTTTAAAGTAATTATGTTTTAGTTCTGGTTTCATCAACATATGGCGCCAGTAGCTTGTCTCCTGTCCAGGCTTTCTTATCTTATCTCGTTCATTTGCGCTTTTGCAGCTGAGGATGGTGGTTCGGTAAAACAATCGAAACTAGTCCTATGAAAATTTGAAAATATAAGGCTGATTTTTGTTGTTTGACTTCTAAATTAATATTTGTTCGGCGTGTTATTGTATCTTAGGAATATTTGTTGTTGCCCCCAGACAATTTTTCACGGCCCGCAAACGCATTTTAATTATGTATTTGTTGTAAATACGGTTCTAAATGTTCGAGATATAGAGAAAAAGACTGAAATTAATGTGCGAGACTGTTATCGAAGAGGGAACAGATGAAATCATTAAATTTGGCGTTAAGAAGTTTATGATTATTGACATACGATTTCCACGTATTTTTGCTGTATGAGGCGAAGAAAGATTTATCAAATATGATAAAGAGAATTGGTTATTATTTATTCTCAAGTTTTTTTATCTTGGAGAGTTGTCATAATTTGTTTGTGTTTCTTTCAAGTAAGTAAGTTGTTAAATATTAGAACTACAGGAAATAAATGTCAGCCTAAAAATTAAATATTTAGCTGTGATTACGATTGAATTACGAAGTTTAATCAGTAGAAATTTCTTCCAGATACCAAACAAACTTTAGGTAACTTCCGATAAAAATTTTAGAGAACTTCAAATAGAAAACAAATTTGAATTGGGGTTTTTTCCCGTCGCCTTATTATTATTGTTTATGTATGTTTTGATGAATGTTTAGTAAATAATTAGGCAACTGAAGAAAGAAGAAAAGAAAATTTAACAAAAGAAAAAGGTCTCCTAATTTAGCTAGTAAGAGAAGAAAAAAAGTATAAGTTTAAAAAATTAAACTTAAGTGTAGAGAAAAACATTGTAGAATATGCAGTTCAACAGTACTTAAATTAAGCCATGTTCGAGGAATATTAAGTATGAAAAGAAAATTTGAAACAGTTAATACACAGCACGCTTGCGTAATTCTACGCTATAAAGGTATCTTTACATAAAGGGTAAGTACGATGCAATTTATTTACATGCGTACGGGTCCCTAATTGATTAAATACACACAGAATAGATGACAGCTTGATAAAATTTATTCCTCCCCCCCAAAGAATTTTTTAAAATTTGATGTGAAATTTACGGAGAAATTAAAAAATTTATTTATTTATTTATTTTCAGTTTGCGCCAAGAATTATTCACTTGGCGAACATCTTTATTTATAGCAACCAATTTTTCTTTCCTTTTTTTCATTGTCTACGAACGGAAAAAAAAATCCACTTTCATACTTTCAAATAATTGTAGCAGAGTGCGTAAACCACTGTTACGGATTTTGTATTTATTTAGCTATTTTTAGTAGAATTGTAATTAGATTGTTTTATTTTCTGGTGAAATGCAGTGCATGACGAAATTTAAGAGAAAACTACGCCGGAAAAGCAAAAATACAAGAGCGCGTGCATTTAACATTTAATAAATAGATATCCTGTAATTGCCGTTGCTATCGAGAAAATACCAGACTGTGCTCGTGCTTGATTAAAAAACTTATAAAAGCCGGATTTAAACATCTCAGCTCAGTTGTTTTAAGCGAACTGTAGTTGTATACTTAGTGCTGTTATTAATTGTAGCGAATTCGCAGGGAGATCGGATTGTTTTTGTGTGTACTTTGAATTTGAGTTCTGTTTAACGTTTAAGTAGTTGAAAATATAACTACTGTGAGGTAGTGTGATATTGTACGAATATCTCTGAGGAAATATTTCAGCATTTTGTTTTATTTCTTGTGAAAGGAATAAATTTTATTAACATTTTAACGACTTGTGCCTTCAATCCATTACGAACCCGTACGCACGCAACACCACATTTTCGTTATTATCGGTTATAATAAATATATGGAATTTCAAAACGCGCCAAAATGTAAATTCACGTATATCTTTGGAAATTTTAAATAAAAAAACTCTTGTTTTGGAGGTTATATTTAGAAATACATCTACTTTAAGATGACGGCAAAAATTTTATAGGTTATAATTCAAAATTCTTTTCGAAAAATTTATAAAAATTATTTAAAAATACAAATTTTATAAATAAGTTGTAAAAAATTGGCGAATTTTATTTGTAATGAAACTAAATTTTGAAATATGGAAGGAAGCATCAAATAAGTTTGATTAAAAAAAAGAGGTAATTATAAATATATACCAAATTGAATTAACATTGAGTAGCTGAAATTTTGAGAGCTAATTTTTGAAAAACTACTCGTGCGATTTTTACAAAACTTGGCAGTTTGGCATAATTTAAGTTGTAGAACGGAAAAAAATTGGCATGTCATTTCAGAAAAGTCAGATTTTGTGTCAAAATACTTATATTAGAACAGTGCTATATATAAATCTAATATATACCCTAAATCGTGCTTTCGAGGCATGAAAAACGCAAGTTGAATTTCTTCAACCGGCCCAGTAGAACGGAAGATGCAGATTTTTTTTATGCGTTGTACTTCAATGAACTTGCCGCTGTAACTTTATTTTTCCGGCGATGTTTGCATTTTTGAGACCTTTTATGTTACATTGTACAAGAGATACTACAATTTACGTGTAATTTCGCTAAAATTATTTACATTTATGCAAAGTTCGGTATATACTTTATGTCCACCAAAGTCCTTGCACGGTCTTTATTTTCACAACGTTGGCCATAGATGTGTATTTCCAATTGCAGAAATGTTTTAAATGACGCAAAGATTCATATATAAGTATTTTTAAATTTTGGAAATAAAAATGTGTTATAATAACTTTGTACACGTTTCACCAGTTCTTATATTTAGGAAAATAAAAAAATTAAAAGTTTGACTGCTTCAGATATTTGGTGTTGGAATGGAGAATGGAACCGTACACAAATTGAAAAGAGAATTTGCAACGTAACTGAAAATAAAATATTCTTTATAAAAAGATTTTCGATACGAGATTAAGCGTACAGTATTTCAGTGCAGATTATTATGAAAATTATTGATCAGTATAATTTTTTTCAAAATGGAGATCTTATTCACACAGTCTTATAGAATTCTTGTGTGAGCCGCCTAGCCGGGATTCTGGTTAGTGAGTGACCGCCGTGAGAAGGCGTAGATGTTTGTGAATGTGTAGAGTTTGTGCGACATGGAGGCACTCTAAATATGCGGCGAGCAGAAAGTCCTCTGCACTGATTGGCG
>KK120949.1:57861-78796 GCA_000611955.2 Stegodyphus mimosarum
AGTGTGAAGGTTAGTTATTTCATCCATGCTCTGGTAGTTGTGCGAAATCTGCTTCTAAATTTTATTTATTCTTGAATTAAAGGAAGGTAGAAAAAGGAGGACACTTAATGGTACAACCAAGTAAGCTTCTGTTTCCTTGTTCGCTCTGCCTCGTGTTCTTCGAATGTGAACCATGTTTTATGACTTCATGATTACCCTTAGTGAGTCATAGGCGGCCCTTTAATGCGCTCCGAGACGAATTAACTTTTGTTAAAGCGACCGTTATCGTCGAGTTGTGGAAATTGCACTTTACCGTAGCATTATGACCGCGTATCCTCTTGATCGTTCTTTCAAGTGGATTGTCCTTGGGAAGTTCTTTAGTTTTATCGTGATATGGACAGTGTATTTATTGCTGAAGATTTATATCTTTGTGGGCGTAAGAGATTTATTTCTTGATTATGCCTTTATTGCTAGATATATAATTACATTCCAGTGTCATAAAATCTATGTAAGCAACAGGCTTAACACCTCAAGGACCGATAGAACATTTTATAGTTTATTTTTATTTATTTTAATTTTTTGCCTTTTATTGTTCACACTTTTTCGAAGCATTGAATTACAGATTATTGCATCGCAAGTGATAATTTTCTTAAATTTCAGTATTGTAAGCGTCAGTGCTGTTGAATCCGAATTTTGTGGGAGAATTTTTTTTTATGTAATATAAATACTTTGTTGAATTATGTTATGACATTTTGGTCCTTTGCCATTTGTCAGCTTTCTCGCTGGATCATGATTCCACGCTCGTAAAGATTCTAACCTTTTGCTCACAAAAAATTGATCCTGGTGATTTTTAGCGTCATTTAAAATAAATGTTTTACCGTTTTAATTTTTTTGTCTAAGAACTAGAGCAAGCAATTACCCAAAGTTGCAAGATCTGGCGAATGTGGTGTGTTTGGTAACATATCTCATCCACGATGATAAAGGGCCATCGTGACATAACACAACTTCTGACGAGTCACCGAACTTGTGTCGAGATGAAGTCCTAGAACCCATTGTGAGATTGTACGCTGCAGCAGTTGGCCCTATTTTTATTTTAATGGACCAGAAGTCGTCTCAATAGAGCTGACATCGTCGATGACTACCTGGAGAGTGAAAGGATTGCGCGTATGGCGTGGCCAGCATATTCGCCCGACCTTAATCCCATTGAAAATCTTTGGAATGCTCTCGGCCGTGCTGTAGTACCTTCACGTTTCCCACCTCCAGCCACTCTTATTGTGTGTGTCCGACTGACTGCATTCACGCTGACGCGTGCTAGCAATCGCCTCATTTAAATCCCCTTTCAACACGTAATTGCCACTGCGGGATTCCTGGCAAAGGTAAAGCGCTGTTTGAAAGGATTTTCCTGTCCATTTAAAAGGGACTTCTTATTCAACTCTAGGCATTTAAACCTACTCGGTTCTCTTTCATTTCTTTAGCCAGTGCTTACTCTGATTTATTTCAATTTTCTTAACTATGATGTGGACGTAATTGCTTTTATTAGCAAAGGTACTCCATAAGCCTTCGCCTTGGTCCGAAGTTGTGTTCACGCTCGCGCGTGCCGAATTGCTTTCTCCTCGGACTCTTCTACCTGCGGTTTCTTCACTGCGGGAGGCTAAATTGCCTTTCGCATTGTGGTTAACCACAGGTAAGTGCTTCTTTGTTACTAATGATGTGACTTTCTTATCGATTTCTTTCACTTGCCTTTCTCTGTTAGCGCAAGCTCCTACCCGTTTCATTTCTGGTAACGAAGATGTGGAGGTTAATTGTATTAATTTGCAAAGGTACTCCGTAACAATTACGCTTTGGTCCTTGGTCCGAAGTTGTGTTATGTCGGGCATTCTCATGGTGAAGCATTACACCTTGTCTGTTGATCATTTCTACCTTTTCTGATTAACTCAATTTTTCCAGTTGTGATGGCAGTATATTTTCAAATGAATTGTACAGTTGTGTGATAGAAACTGCAAGAAAGGAAATTGTTTACAATCAAGCAGATTTTTCTAGGAGTGAAATGTCAGCTGCTATAATATGTAATGACAGTACGGCTTAGAATGAAGTTTGCTGGTTAATAATACAATTAACCCTTCTGGTGGTTTAAAAAAATTTCTGTGCACAGTAACCCTTATTTTAACTCACCGTGATTATATGCTGTATTGTGAAGTGACTGTGGATATTCTTAAAGGTGAAACGTTAATTTAAGAAAATCTACAAATCTTCATTTAACCAATAAATAAATAAATAAGTAAAATAAAATAAAAATATACAAGAAAGGATAAAAAAAATCTGAAAGTTTTCAGATTTTATATTACGTCCAAAGTTTTTTTTTTTTTTTACAGTTTTGTGTGTTACATTTATTTATTGAATATCATGTTCTTCGCACTTCAACCATAAAATTCAATTCAACAGCAATATCATAAAATCATTTAAAAAGAGCATATCTTTAGAATTTCCGATACACAGTCTCGCGCGCTGAACAGATACAGTGTTGCCATTGCTCGCTTTGAAATCGTTCAGTTTCTTAAACAAAAATTCGTTAAAGTGGTACAAAATATAAAATCGATGATAAAACGAATTCCAAATTCCAAGTTTGGGCTTCCAGATGCCCATATTGGGAGGAGGATTACATTATTCAAAATTTGATGGCTCTAGGTACCGTTGTTTTATCACAGTGCTAGAAACATACATACATTTATGCAGATTCTTCAGTGTTTAATTTCTTTAAATATAATACAGGGTGATAATATTCGGTGGCAACAATTTGAAAAGTGAAACGCCTTATAATAGTATTTAACATAATTGCCGATTTTTTGGGCAAAATCACTGCATGCTTTCAATTATTTAGCGTAAGCAATTTTCGGAAGTTAGAAGAGTGATTATTAATTGTTAAAAAAATGCTTTTTCGATTAAACAATACATGAATAACATGCCATAGAGAATAAAGAGATAAAAAAATAGCTTTTAGAAAGTAAGATTTTATTTAAAACTCATAAAATAATGCATGAGTTAAAAGAAAAATAATTTATCTTAACAGTTTCATGGCAGCAACAGATTAAATAATTCTCTTTACAAAAAAGTCTACCATTTTACGTCACGAATAATAAAAGCGAGGGCACCTACATAAAAAAAAACCTGATAATCTGATTCCATTGTCATAAATATAAACCATTAGCTTTATAAATTTATGGAGGGCGTTTATTACGTCCTCGATAAATTTGTAAAGATAATGGTTATTATTATTTATCGTTTATTACGTCACGCTGTTTTTCTTCCTGATAAAAAATTGTAGATTAATTTTGTAAAGAGAATTGTTTAATCTCTTGCTCACATTAAACTATATGATAGATTATGTTTTTGCTTTTAGTTGATTATTATTTTTTGTTTTCCATGTTAAGTAAAACCTTATTTTATGAAAACTTTTTTTTTTTTAAACTTTATTTGAGTCCTCTGTGTCATTGGAAAGAAATTCTTGTTTCTGCAGAAGAAAACCCTTGTGTAAAGCTGGTGAGTGACACATGTCCATCATACCCAGCTAGCTGTGAACGCCCGCATATGCCAACTTGTAGGGTGATGATTTTTTAGACTGAAGGTACAAGAAGATCTGGCAGGCCTTCAACCGTGTCAATTCTTGAAATTGTGGATCAGGTTCTTGACCTGATTTTGGCAGATCGCCGAAACTTGGCAGAAACTATTGCCGGCACACTTCTAGAGAACGGATGGAGTTTGTAATTCGTAAACAAATGGGTATGTGTAAGTTGTTGTCCAAATTTGAATGAAAATGCAAGCGATAATTCGATGGGGGAAAAAATTAATTTCATGAATCAGTGAAAATGTGTGGAATTAGATTTATATAATTAGAAGGTAAATAATAACATGTGGAGGGCAAAACCGAGAGTTTTACAAGGGAATGTGTTAAATTTTTCTAAGACTCTGCACTAATTATAAAATGAAATTTATTTTAGAACCATTTTCTTCAAAGAAGAATAAATTTAAGGAAAAACTTAAGAACTTTCAGAATGGAATTAAAATTATATGCTTGATAATAAACGTATATTATTATTAAAAGCAAATAAAACGAACTAAACCGCTGGATATTTTTATGCTTAGTGGATTTGAAAGGTATAGCCTACTCCATTCGATAGATATTTTTACTTTCCAGAAAGTCTCGCATTAATGTGGTTCGATGGTATGTGTGACGTTGTTAACCATGAAAATGAACGCCTGGCCAAAAATATTTTGAACCATATGAACATGGCTTTGAGTAACCAGTTTACAACAGCTGTTTCCCATCATCACTGCCCATTTATCAGTGCACTGTCATGTATTTTGTACACATCAGTGCCTTGACTACAGACACGAAGACTGTAAATATTCGATCAAAGTTTGACGGGATGCATATTTCATAAGTGCACATCTGTATAGCCACCGAGGGAGTGGCTTCTAGAATGGACCAATGGGCATCCAGTAATTATTCTGTCATTTCACATGTTCATGTGCACGTGTTTTGTGCTGTACAAGAATACTGACTACGAGAACACCTGCTCTGTGCTTTACAAGAACACCTGTTCTACTAATTACAAGAACACCTGTTCTACTAATTACAAGAACACCTGTTCTTGTAGTTCGTGCACATTTGTGTACTGTCCAGTTTTTGTAGTCTGTACGTCTAACAATCATGACACTTCTCTTCCATCGTCATTCTAAATAATCCATTGGAGTACTTGGAGACGGTGCTGCCCGGGCGACATGTTTCGTGTAAAACTTTATTGTATAGGGGCTAGTCCGGTGGATCATCGAGGCATGTAAATAATAACGAGATTATGAATAACCACACAGAATTAAATTGAGGAAACAAATAATTTTTATTATACATAAAGTATTCAAAGAAATCACCGTGAGATTTCAGCAGCTATATACTCTTGTTATGTATATTTTTAATCCATCGAAACTTTTGATTGGAAATTATTACGAGTATCAATTAAATTATGTTGATAGTGTCATTTATAAGACGTAACTCCTCGTTAAGAGAGAAGTATTTTAGAGTTTTATTTTCGATATTACTAGGGAAAATTAAATAGGAACATAAAAGGTCACTCCTTTTTGAATTTTTGCAGTTTATTCCTAAAAATGTCCATAATAAAGTTCCATACATTGTAATTGTATGAGACGAGTTTTATAAATAAAAATTATTTAAGGACTATTTGTGAACTAAAAATGTTTAATTTGCATTTCAGAAAACTTTTTATACTGTCTGCTTTACAACAACTGGAGCACTCAAGTAGATGTCTACGATGTCATGTATGGTTTTGGAAAGAAATAAAATAATAATGCGATTTTAAAATATGTGAATTAAAGAGTTTTCTTCAAAAATACACTTAAAGAGTTTAAATTTATTACCCTATGTAACATTATATATATATATTTGACATTTTTTTAGTTATTTGTTTGAATTTTAAGAGGGGAGACAAATTCAGAGACCCGCACAGGCATCAAAATCAAGAAGCGCTCCGAACGGCAAGCTACGACATTGCAATAACCCCATGATGAGAAAAATACCTTTCTTGTGTACTTCTTGCTTTATGCGTTTGAAGCCAGATAAACTGATGTAGGAAATGGATATTATAGACTGAATCAACCTTTCATTGGAGAAAAAGACATCGACCTATTGCTGCACTACCTAATTTCGATGGATCTGACACCGTAGTAAACATCCACTGTGGTGTTTTCTGGACAGCGTCACTCGAAGATCGGTTTTTGCTGATCATATTCCTGTGTATTATTCGACGACTGGAAATATCCGATCAAAGCTTGACGGGATGCATATTTCATAAGTGCACATCTGTATAGCCACCGAGGGAGTGGCTTCTAGAATGGTTTCTAGAAGCCACTCCCTCGTTGGTGTGGCTTCTAGGTGGCCTCGAGACAGTGGCTTCTAGAGTGGTTCTAGCCACCGAGGGAGTGGCTTCTAGATCGGTTTTCGCTGATTATATACCTGTGTATTATCCGACGACTGTAAATATCCGATATTTCATAAGTGCACATCTGTATAACCACCGAGGGAGTGGCTTCTAGAATGGACCAATGGGCATTCAGTAATTATTTCTGTTATTTCACATTACCTTTGCCGTCCTTTAAGCAGGGGGGGTAAAAAGTTGGTGTTTTGTCATGCAATTTTGTGTGCAAAATAATTAAAGCATCGTGGATTTCTTGTGAAACTTTACAGTGCGAATTTAGATCAGGTATAAGCGTAATTATATATGTAAACAGTAGAAGTCGTAGCATTTTTTATTGCAGTCTATATGAAAAAGATGCCCTACAGTAATAGCGAATGCACAGTTTTATTCAACGCGAACTTTCCTAATTTGCATTTCTACACATTAAATGTGTTAAATTTCACATTAATAACTGTTCACTCTTAAATGTATTGCCTACACATGAAATACTCTTCAAATAGAATGAATATATCTTATTCACTTCGAATAGGCTTAATTTATTCATTTATAACTTTTAATGCTAACGATAGGTATATTCAGGTCATTCACAAAATATATTCAAAATCAAAGGAATACAAGCATTGAGATAAGAAAGTGCTGGATTCATTGTAACACTTCCAGTTATTCTCAGTTCAATAAAAAAATTACGCACATGAATTCTCTTAATCCATAGGTGTTAGTAAATGCATTATTATTATTCGAGGCTAATTATAGCTTGAGCCATTTTCTCGATACAAAGAGCGATAATATGCCACGAACATTAATCCGAATATCCAGTGCGTGATAAATTTGGCGAAAGTGAAGTGTTGGCGATTGAATACACTTATAAAATGAAAGCACTACGAGATTTTCTACTAAAATGGTAGTGGCATTTATACGACATTCATTATAATTGCGAAACAAATGCAAAATAAAACGTTTACAAGAACAAGCGGTCCTATGTACAATTTTCAAAGGTTCAGCGTCACAAGAGCAATAGAAGCTCACTGGTCTATTTTTGAAACTCCTCCCATAGTGGCCATACTGATGTGCATTTGTGAATTATGCGTACGGGATATCCATGTTTCTCTACTGCAGTCCAGGCTGGCTGTGTAAGACGAGAATAGTGTGGACTGGGTTTGATTATTACCGTTAAATACAGGTCTTCAGTCTTAGATACAGGCTGCAAGACAAGTTGTTGTTTTTAGTCTACAGACAACGTTTTTCGTAATTCCAAAACTATTGCGACTTGTAAGGTGGTTGTAAGGTCTTTTTCCGATTTTCCTGTTATGGTTTAAGCATAAAACAATCGAGTTAACATCTTTGAGACATCATGAAAATTCCACATTCGTAGATATATTTATATTTTCTCGTTTTCTTCTCAATTTCTGACAAACCTAGTTCGTCTATAATGCTTTCAAGTTATCTCTAAATGCAAAAACGGAAATTTGCCTTTTTCGTAGGATTTCTACTGCGGACATTTTCACTATGCAAATCGTAAATTGTGGATTAGTTGGATTCTGCAGAGATAACTTTTGTGAAATGATGTTCATCCTTCAGCTTTTGACACGTATGTAGGAGGGGGGAAAGTAGTTTCTCTTTTTTCAGTTTCACTTTGATTTGTAGAGTTATAAGCGCATTTTAAAATCGATTTTATCTTTTGCCTGCTGGAATGACATCTTGGATTTCTTTCATTGGTGTAGTAGTCAAACGATGCGGACGTGGCTTGCATTTTTTGTAAACTTGCGTAGGCTTTAACGTGGGGAAAAAAATGCAGAGCATGTTTCTGCTTGCAAATGAGATTCGAAATCTCTGTCTGTGATTAAACATTGATGTCTCAAATCTGAAATGAGCGAATCTGTTTTTATTTTTGTTGTAAATTCTTCTTAGTGTGGCTCAGTATTTTCAGCTTGAATTAATCAGAACTGTAGTTCCTCTGTGAGATTTCAATAAGGTTTCAATTGGCTGGTCACATGGAATGTTTATACAGGCCCTTTTTTAATATCTTGAGGGGATGCCCTTGTGGAGGATATTGTAAGGGAAACTGTCTCATATACAAGTTGTACATAGGGAAAACTACGAAAACGCCAATGAAGCCAGTTCGCCTGGATTCGAACCGGGACCGAACTACCAGTGTTCAGAGACTTGACGCTGGTGGCCCAAGTTTTTTTTAAAACATCAGTATTATTTCAAAGATTCTATAAAAGCACAAAGGTTGCAAAACGATGGTGTAATCAATACTAGACCTTTATCCTTTAAATCCAGTTGGGCGTATTTATACTATAACGATTTGAAGGCTCGTAAAGTATTAATTATTAGATCATAGTAATCTCCGTACGAGTTTCCTTAGGAAGGCCTCCACGAAGGTACTGCATCCGTAATCAGAAAGACGGCGCATGCTTTCGTGCAAGTCATTACACAATAAGAATACATGAACATGAAGTAAAACACTGTGAAAACAGCTTTCAGTGTTATCTAATCTGGAACGAACTATCTTTCTTTTCTTTTCTTTTTTTTTTTTTTGAGCCATTTATGGGTCGGTAATATTATAACGAAACATAGAAAGAGATTAAAAGGCTTGAAATAGGGACATGTGTCTCAGTTTTTGCGCAGGAAATTGTTTCAGAATGTCTAACATATCTGCCCTTTGTAATTGTTAGCGTTAATATCTAAAAGCCTGGGTTTGCTCTAAGTATATCTAGATCTTATATTTTTATATGATAGTTAATTTGCTTTCACCTTTAGAGGACGTCGTAGAACTCTTCGTTAAGCAGAAGTAGTATACAACAGGCATCGGCAACCTATGACCCGCGGGTCACTAAGTAACCCATGGGACTTCGCTTAATAATGTATAATATTGTTACGAATTTTGTACATATGTAAATAATTTTAGTGAGGTTTTATGTGAAACTGTAGTATATTTTTGTATAATGTAACATGAAATGTTTGAAAGAGACGAAGCTGTGCCAGAAAAATAAGACTACAGGGGCAAGTCTGTTTAATATTAAGTCAATGACTATTTTGCTAAATTGGTGAGATATGGCGACGGTTCTGGCGACTAAATTTTATCGCCAAATTTGGGCGGTTTGCCCAAAGCCATGTACGTACAAACGTCACGAAAAAAATCTCTTCTGAATCCGTTTTAAATCCATTTCACATTCAGTTTTGGGCAGAATAGTCCTTTATTCCGTCCATATGTACAGATGTAACGCAAAAACATCGTTCAAATGGAATCGACAGCAATCAAATTGGATATTTTCGTTGAAATACGATACCGGAAATCTTTCGCGATTACAATACTTCCTTTACT
Organism: Stegodyphus mimosarum; assembly: GCA_000611955.2. NCBI lineage: Eukaryota > Metazoa > Arthropoda > Arachnida > Araneae > Eresidae > Stegodyphus > Stegodyphus mimosarum. The sequence continues at coordinate 67,156 of KK120949.1, forward strand.
TCACATAAATTAAAACTAAATTCGGCGACACAAACACCCTTTAAAGAGCCATAACCGGCAGTGCCCTTATGTCTGCTTTCTAGACCGTGGGCTCCGGGGTGCTTATGCATCTTTGCCTGGGCAAGTGGTCAGGCTGTCGCAGGATTCCCGCTGTTTAGTCCCCAAGCGAACTTGGTACTTATTTTATCGACGCCTCAAAGGATGAAATGCTGAGTCAGCCTTGCCCAGCCCGAGGATCGAACCCCCGACCTATGGTGCCACTGCGGCACCGGGCTTTTTCTTTACTTTATATAAGGGAGTAAGAAAACTGTTTAAATAATGACAATACCATTGACCAAAAATGGGTTCTTAAACTTTGGCGAAACTCGGCACCATCTTTTGTTCAATTTTATCTTCTTCCTTTATTGTGCTTGTATATCTAAATTAATTATAAAACCTCAGCGAACTTAACAGGAATAGAATGGAAATTAAGAAATTTACTATAATTTTTTGGCGGAATAGCATTCGGAAGACATCAAGGTCAGAGTCACGTGCGAAGCATTGTTGCCAAATTTGTAATCCGTAGAGAAAGTAACGTGAATAATTAATACGGATTTAGTTTTGAATTTATTACGTCTCCCCAAACGATTCTTGGGGCAATTTGCTATCATTGTTATATGAGATTTCACATTGGAAGTCACGTTATCCCTTGAAGGCTGATGAAGATTATATCTTTACAGAACACGGAAGATCTTTTTTAATTTTTCGAATTTTGAGAATCGTGGATTAAAAGATCACACGAGTTGTCAAATTGTCGCAGAAAATGTATTTAATATTTTCATCCTTCCTTTTTGATATTGTGAAGTTACGAATAATTGGTCACTTTCTTCGTGCAAGGAATTAAAACTTACTTTATCTGAAGGGTGGTTCCAGTGCTGAGTCACTTAATCTGTGTTTTTACAGAGGCGTTTGGTAATCGAAAGCGACATTAGCAAGAAGCTTTCGCTTTCCCGCTCTTTTCTTGAGCAGTTTTTGTGTACAAACTTGTCGCTTGTTCAGCTCAAGGTCGTCAACTTCGAAATTCAAGCTACATTTGTCTCCAATTAATTTACCCGTTTAAGAAAGAACGTCTCTGCGTCATTCAGCTACAATCAAGTTAATTTATGTAGGCGAGATGTCGATGGAATAATTTCGCGAAGTGTAATTTATTCTACACCTGCCGTCAGCAGTTTTTCTATAAGCTTTTAATTTAGTTCAAGCATGGTTTTTGTCACTATTATCAAAAGGGTGTCATCGATTTTGAAACTATTTCCTGATAAGCTTTTTAGAGTTTAAATTTAAACACACTTTCTGTGGTTTATAGTTCAATGTGGTGAGCGATTTTTTCAAAATTCGACTTTGATTATTTTTAAATTTAGTGATTTCTTTCACATATCTTCGTTTACCAAACAAACCAAAAAATATCAGAATATTACTGTTTGCGTCATCTGATGGAAAAGATATTTTAAAGGAAGTTTATATGAGTTTTTTCCCTTTGACAAAACCTCTGGCTGTTTCGACGTTTCATGTAAGCAATTTAAGAAGTATTATTCAGTGTCTTTAAGATTCTTATCGATTGAATAATTCGATTGAAAATATGTCATTAAGCTTAAAAGATGCAAATAAAATTTAGAAAAGTAGCTTTTATAAATTGAGCTTTTACTTAAAATTTTATAAAATAATTAGTGAGCTGTTGATAGGGAAAAAAATAATTTATCATATAATTTAATGAGAAAAAGAGATGAAATAATTCTGTTTACAAAATTTGTCTGCGATTTAATACTAGGAATGATAAAAGCGTGGGTGCAAATAGCGAAATCGAATAATGGAATTGCATTGCCTGAAGTAAGTTATTATTTTTATAAATTTATTAAGCGCCCGCGGTTTTATTATTCACGAGGAATTTTGTAGTTTAATTTCTTGTTTCCCTAGAGCTCTATGATAAATTATTTTTCTCTCTGTTATAACCCCCCCCCCCCCGATTTTTGCTTCCTTGTACAAAGGAAAGGAAATATTGTAATTGCGAAAAATTTCGGATATCATATTTCAGCGGAAACATCTATTTTGATCGTTTTGTGTGTGTATGTGTGTGTTAGATATGTACTTACGGACAGAATAAAAGATTGTATTTACCCAAATAGGGATTCAAAAGGGGTTTTTATTCCTGATATCTGTATGTATTTGTGTGTGTATGTATCCCGCATGACTGAAAACTGATTTGCCGTAGAACGTTGAAGAAATTTGTGTATGATTGCTATAACATCTAGGTTTTGCAAATCACATTTTTATTGCTACTCACACACACGCACACAAGCCCTTAACACGGCCTTTATTTTCACTATCGTTGGTCTAGTCATATACTTCCAACCATAGAACTGTCATAAATGACGAAAATATTCATGTTTTGGCATATTCATGTTCATTCATGTCAAATTAAAAAATGTATATATATTGTTGCGTTATACGGGTTCGTGGATTTGAGAGTATCCGATGAAAACACGATGCAGAACAATAAAAAGCACAATTTATTTACAAGAATCACTATTTACAGCACAGTTCCAAAATTACCTTTAAAAGCGTCGAAAATCTACAATAAATACGCTGAAACAATCAGCAACACAGCTTCAGGCTGTAACTGTAAAGGAAGCTTCACGGCCACACTAGACTTATAATAAACACCGTGGAACGATCACCAATAAACTGTCAAGCTATACTGTAAAGGTAGCTTCACGGCAAAGCACTATTTCGATCGCTTTCCGTTCACAAAACTCTCGCGTAGCTTAGCACTCACAGTAAGCAGCTATTCTCACAATTCTCACAATGCCGGCTCTCAGAAACGCAAGGGTTTATATAGCTTTTCCTTAGGTTCCACAGGTTTCGAGAAATATCTCGACAGGAAGTTATTCTATAAGCTTCCCGATTGGACCATGGGATATCGCCGATTTGGTCGCCAAATGGGCGATAAAGTCGCCAATCTGGCAACCCTACCATACAGTATTTTATGGCAACCCTAGTGCTATGCCGGAAAGCTTACATACAGGCGCAACCGCCGAATTTTTCGCAACGATATAATAATAATTTTTGACAAATAACGAAATCTTAATGCGGTCTCGCTTTTCCTATTCTTAAATTTGGGAAAGTTTTATATTCGTTATGAAAAAAATTCTAAGAGGTTTGACTTCCATACGACAGAAATTGACCAGGATGTTTAATTTCAAAATTTTCAATTTTTTATGTCGTTTTTAAATACCCTCGAGGGTTCGGTGAATTAAGTTAGAATAGTTCGAGGAAATTAGTTTAAATGAAGTGCAGCAAAAAATGTGTGTAATTTATTAGGCCATACAAGGAAGTCTTGTGGTGTATCTGTTACGGTGAAACACCGAAATCTGGAGAATGTCGACTTTCACCGATGAATGTCAACATTCACATAGTCGCTTGGTGTATGTCCGAAATATTTTCCAAATACTCTTATTTCCGACTTACACCGATGAATGTCGACATTCACCATGTACTAATGGTGAATGTTGAATATATGAGAATATTATATTTTCTTCTCCGTAATTCAGTCGCGAAAAAACACACAATACAATCAAAATGAGAAAGGAAAATAATAGAAATTAAAAAACTTACTTAATTATACAGTACGTAGAAAATGAGAAAATAAAATAATAGTAATAAAAAACTTACTAAATTATGCGATTCAAATCTGATTAATTGCAACACCTTAAACTATTAAGAGGCCCTCTTTTACGACTGCATTTATGGGAAACGGCCAGTCGCCTCTCTTTTCGACCTACACCAGAGCATATCTGTGATTGTCGACATACACCGGTGAGGGTCCGAATGTACAAGAATGTAATGTTATATTCGATCTTTCACCGACGTATTTGGTGAATGTTGACATTGTCCGGTGAAAGTCGACATTCTCCAATTTCGGTCTTTCACAGTAGCATATCCACGTAAGATTTTTTGAATTCTTTCTGTCTCGAAAGTGCCGATTAGAATTAGATAAAAGATACATTTTTAATTCCAAAGTTTGACGTTTTCTCCTAACGAACATTTAATCAAATTATCCTATTTAGAATTAGGCACCTCTGTTGTTGGTTGACTTATCGCATTTCTCTGACAAGTGAGGTAAAAAGTAACGGCAGCAGAATAAAGTACACGAATTTTATCTTAACGAAGAGCCTTGCAATTTTCATTGGCATGGACCTTAGGCACCTGAAAGGTGACTCTACACTTCTGCCCAAATTCGTTGTAATCTTGAAGGATAATTCCCAGAGGCGAGGGACAGATCCAAAAGGTCTGTTCAATCACTGCTTCCTAAGCATTTAGTCCCGGCGAATGGGCTGGCTGCACGGACGTTCTCGTGACTTTCCTCTTGTATACGAGCCAGTTTTCCTTAGAAAACCCTTTACGAAGGCATCCATCCCGTTAGTCAGGTATCCCTCAAGTTCCTTGTCATAGTCAAATGAACGAAACCAAACCATCTTTATGGTGTATCACTTTACAAATAATGCTTGAACGATTATAATGGTCAAAACTATTGTTTCAAAAGTTTGCCTTTTCGGACGATGGCGTACATTTTTTATAAGGCTTATAATGCATATAAGGCTTATATTTTATACTCGCATTCATGTGGATCACCTTTGTGGTGTATCTGTTTTCAAAATAATACTCGAACGATTACAATGCTAAAAAAATATCGTGTCGGAAATTTGCTTGTCGGACGATAACGTTATGTCTCTTATAACTTACTTTCGTAAGACTTTTATGTTATACATAAATGTATGTAATATATACATCAGAAACTGAATAATATTTAATTGATAAATACTGTTAATAACGCGCAAAATTAATTAATTAAGAAAGAGGTGAAGTATGTAGAATTAATGTGAATGAAAGTGGTGAGTTTTTTAACAAGAACGTGCAAATTAAAGACAGGTGAATCAAAATTTGGAAAAAACATAATTGAATAACACGAATTAGTATGTGGAATTGTTGTGTAAAGTTAGTAATTAGTAAAATGTTGTGAAGTGGCTATAGTTTAATTGATATTAATTCTATGTATTTTCTCTCTCTCTCTCTCTGTGTATATATCCGTAGAGAACTTGAGGAATCGATTGGTTTGGTCTATATGATTATGGCAAAACACTCGAGGGCTATCTGCCTAAATGGAGGGAAGCCTTCTTGGAGGTCTTTTTAAGGGAAGTTGGCTCGTATACACGTTACACACGGGTAAACCACGAAAAGGCCAATTCAGCCAGCCCGTTCGTGGGATTCGAAACTCGCAGCGAACTACCAGTGTTCAACGACTATTCCGACTTCGACCAGTGTTCAACGCTCGCCGCTCTGAGGGATTTGCAGATAGCTGCGTGGATACAGAAGATGGCATAACGGAGAAGAAAACTTTCAGGCATGGCCGTTGATTCAATATAGTTTTATTTCGTAATAAAGCAAATCTTGATAAGCACCCATCGTCATTATGGGTGTGCTATGCACTTCGCAATTTTATATGACTATTTAAATTTTTAAAACTATGAAATTAATTAATTTTTAGAACTATGAGAAGCACATGTTGGTACAGAAAGAGGAAGGCAGGAAAGTAGTTGCGCATTTTAGTGTGAGAATCGGTTTCTTTGTTTAAATTTTGAACTGTAATTGGATAAAAAATCTCCGCTCTTATTTATATGTTGTTATGCTCACTTGTATGACGTATAGTAAGTCCAACCCCACGAAATTCCTCGTGGCAAGATTACGCTGACGTTGGCAACAGACTTGAGTACCTTTCAGGTGATAGTGCAATTTAGTTCAGTTCCGCCCCCAATTTTGATGGAGAGCACACCGGGGGGGGGTTGGGTCCGAGGGTATGCCACCCCTCTCCCCTTCCACCAAACCACAAGAGAGGACTTTCAGCTCGCTGCATATTTGGAGTGCCGCATCGACACCTATGCATTTACAACCATCCATGCCTTCTCCGGGATTCGAACCCGGCCCTTCGGCATGACAGTCAGCGACTCTAACCTCTATACCGGTTGGGCGACGCTACTTTTACATAATGGCATAATGCGGATTAATTTTCAGACGGCGCACTTTCAATTCATATGTTGGTAGTTTTAAGACAGGAAGGGGACGTAGTCAGATTAAAATGAATTTAAAAGCAGTATTTCTCAATTAAAGCTAGTGGTTTTCTTTTATGTTTTATACGTATGAAAAAGTTGTTCCAGAGGGTTTGCGGCTTTAAAAATCTGAATCCTTTCATTTTTTCTCCCCCCCCCTCCCCGTCCGCCCTTTCTTCTAAATGGGTGACCTTTTGGGAAATTCCTGCCGCGCTCAAAATTTGCTGGAATTACAGTCGATGATTTATGAGTGTCAGTTTACGGAACAGAGAACTGGGATATGAATTGATCGGTAGCATGGATGAAAAATATCTCCGAATAATATTTGCACCACGTCTAACAAAAAAAAAAAAAAAAAAAAAAAAAAAGCAAGGCTCGCTTGCCACTCGCCGCTTAGTCTCCCAACCGGAAAAACGTGACCCGAAAAGTGGCGGAAGCTCGCTAAAATGTTCATCCCCTTTACCTCGATGTCTGTTGTGGACATTACGTGAAAGCGTGCTGCACAGTCGCTACCCTTTTCATTTGTCTAATCGGGGCTGAGTCACACTGCTGGAACCTTTTTTAACAGCCTCATACATTATTCCTGTGCCCAGCTGTTCGGCGGCGTCTGTTTAAGTGACGAATATTCGGTTACTTCGAAACAGAATAGAAGTTGTAGAGTTTCAGCATCGAATTCAGGATTTTAATAATCTCGTCTAGCTTAATCCGAGTTCGTTAGTAATTTATCTTTGTCATGGGAACCTTAAAATTTTATTATGTTTAAATTCGAGCTGACTCATCTGTTTTTGTTGTTGCCGGTGGGTGAATGATGAAGCTGTTGGCTAGGAAGTTTTGAAAATGTTCCATATATTCAGAATAGCCTGTTTAATTTTTTCGTTGCTGTTCTGATTTATGCAACATTTTACAGTACGGAAGAATTTGTCAACAGCTTAGGTTAAATTAGCAAGTGCATTTAAATGAAATTATTCTGTGCAACTAATTTTTTAGAACCTGCACGGAATTCGATAGCTGAACAAATTGCATTCAGATACCTATTAAGTTATCGGGTAAAGCATATACCGTATTTCCTAGCGAGCTTACTCCCCATTTTTTAATTAATTTTATCTCTCGAAAATCGAGAGGAGAAAATTATGAGAAGTAATTTAATTTCTGGAGAACACGGTTACAGTAAGAACATAAATAAAAAATCTGATGTGTACACCAAATGACTTTCTTGTACGGAATATTAAATTATACGCATTTTGCATTTCGTTTAAACGTATTGGATTGAATTAAATCTAATTCGTCGATAGGGCATAAACCACAACAGAATAAATGCGCTCTTTAAAATTTACTATATTTTCTTACCATACCGACACTCTGGTGCTAGCTTCACTTAACACCGTTACATCTCATTTATTTTATAACTCAGGACGCACAAACATTATGTATATCATTTGGAGAATTACTTAACCGTTGCCACATGTTCTATTCAAATACTATAATAAAGCTAAAACGATGTGAAAAGAAATTGAACAAACAAACAAAAAGAAACAGTTTTTCGCAGACGATTCAGTGTTTCTCATTCAATTAATTCAGTTCTCACTTCGCGACAAGCCAAAAATACATAAAACCTCAAAATATCTATATTAAAAATTAGGAAGTAAATCTTAAACACGTATTTCCTGGAATAAATTCCAGGATGGATTAAGCCTGTTTTAATTCGCAATAATAAAAGAAGGCTTTATCTTTGTTGTTGCGAAGCTTAGTTTCTCTAGATTGGCAACAAATCCACTATTCTTGTAAGTTTCAAATATAAACAGATATGGCCGCCATGAGGGGAAGGGAAATGATTACAATAAGCCACACTTGATAATTCTACAAATCTTGCATGCGGATTTACTAAAGGCATAATAAACCTTAACCGGAAGATAAAACAACATAATTCAATCATTTTTGAAGCAAAAAGTGCACAATTTTCTGACATGTAAGAATAAAAAACTTAGCTCGCTGAGCCGAGTAACAGAGTGGATACATATATTTATACACTTTTAGTGCGGCGGACTGCAACCAAAATAGGTGCACGCCTACATATTATAGCAGTCCTATATACAAAATTTCAACGTTCTGAGGATACTCGTTTTTGACTTAATGCGAGATTCATATATACATACATACGTACGTACGCACGCACAGACGCTACGAAAAACTCTTCAGAATCCATTTTAAATGTTTCATATTTTTGGGGGGGGGTGCGAAGGATTCTTTATTCTATCCTTATGTACGGATGTCATTCAAAAACATCGTTAAATTGCATTCGAAAGCGGTCAAAGTAGATATTTTCGTTGAAATATGAGGCCCGAAATTTTTCCCGATTACTTCCTTTTTACTTCGTACAAAAGCGTCATTGATAAAGTACTGGTATGTGTGACAATATTATTTCTTTAAAAGAAACCTGCATGCCATTAAGAATAAAAAGTAATATTAACATTACAATATATGACGTAATATTACCATTACAATATATGACGGTTGAGTGCGACATGTGCGGCTCTATTACCTCGTAAAGCCACAAGGTTGCAAGCTCATATCTGACGATATCACCCATGAATTCACATAAATGAGTTTTTACCGCAGCTCCCAAGACTGCCATGGGATGAAGGAAAAAGAAAGGGGTAACAAAAGACTCGGTTAGGTTAGGTTAATTAATTACGCAAAGCAACTCGAGGGTTAACTGCCCGTGGTGAAATTTTTTAGGAGCTGGCTCGTAACCACTTTACACATGGGGAAAACCACGAAAACTTCCATACAGCCAGCCCGTTCGTCGGGATTAGAATCGGTTCGGAATTACCAGTGTTCAATGACTTTACCGCTGAGCCGCTGGTGGGCACCAAAAGAACCATATTTCAAAAGATTGAACATAGCCGTAGATGGTTGCAAAGTGTCTTTAAGTGTGAGAACAGCTGTAGTGTACGGTTAGCTTAACGGGGATTGGTCACAAGAACACATTTCAGGTAAGAAATGCAAGGGAGAATAAATTGGATGAAATACTAATAGAAAACTGTAAAACTAATTGAAAGTGCTGGTATTCAAGGGAATACAATTTACCAGCTCTTCAGAGGGAACAACTATGTACAATAGAAAAAGAGGAAATTTATGCAACTATTTTTTAGAACTAGCGATAAAATGTTAGTAGAGGGAATACTTATTACAAAGAGAGTTTTATCTGAACTTGCTTAAAATCTTTGATCTAAGAGATCGCTTCGCAACCTTTTTTTTTTCTTTCGCGAACTCCTTTAGTGTAAACTGTAATTATAAAGTTCTTTTAACTTCTTTCCCGTCAGAGCCTATGTCCGCCTTTATCTGTGTCTGTTTCTCGAAATATATGTTACATTGTTAATATTTTAATACCATATGAGGAGAATGTTACATTAGTAATATTTCAGTACTATATCGGGAGGAAAAAATCTGATATATATATACCACATGACTTCCTTGTAAGGACTATTAAATTATATCCATTTTTTCATGGATTGCATTTAACCTTATTTCCTCGAATTTCATTAGATATTATATTTTTCATTGAATTAATTCAGTTCTCACTTCGTGACAAGGCAAAAATACATAAAAACTCAAAATATCTATATTAAAACTGAAAAATATAGAAAAAATATAAAACACCAAAAACAGTTAAAATAATTTAAAAAAAAAACAATTTTTACAGTTAAAATTAGAGTTTCTACGCAAAAACAAGCAATTCGGCCAACGGGCAAGAAGCCACGTTTTCGGTGCACAAAACTTGGAAGTTTCCTTTTGGTCTGACTCGGCAAAAAGACAGCAGATGCAAAAACTTAAATCACTATTGTGATAAGTTTCAAATGTAAACAAATGTGGCTGCTGTGGTAAAAAAAAATGTTAGGCTTAGCCGCATTTAAGCAACTTTTAAATTGTTGATAATACTACAACTATTGCATGCAGATTCACTAATGGCATAAAAACCTTAACCGGAAGACAAGAATAACATAATACAATCCTTTTTAAAGGGGGAAAGAAAAAAGACACCAACATATTTATAATTAAAAAAAAAAAAAACCCTGAGCTCATGGAACCAAGTAACAGAGTGGGTACATATAAATATATATTTATATTCTTCTGGTATAGCAGTCTTATATGCAAAATTTTAATGCTTTGCAGATATTCGTTTCGAAGTTATGCGAGAAACATACATACATACGTAGGTAGGGACATCAAGAAAAAAATCTCTTCTGAATCCATTTTAAATTCTTTTTGCAATCTCTTTTGGGAAAAAGAATCCTTTGTTCTCTTCTTACGTACATATGGCATGCAAAAATATCGTTAAATTGCATTTGATAGCGGTCAAAAATGGATGTTTCCGTTAAAATATGATACCCGAAAATTTTTGCGATTACAATACTTCCCTTACGTCGTAAAGGGAAGGAAATGCGGATATGTCGAAAATGTTTACTTTTGCACTCCATGTTACAATCGACCGTAAACTAACAGTTGTAAACGAAAATATACAAGATTTGTTTCTGTAGGAACATAAAAGGGCCGGCCGCCAAATTTCAGAAGAATACAATTTAAGACTGTCGAAAGAATACCAAAACGAACATAACGCTATGTATTTGCGAAAATTTGAAATTACTTTCTTCGAAACCCAATAGTTATTATAAGAAAGAAAATATATAAGGAGTCTAGCTAGTGTAATTTCATGAAAATATTTAACGTTTTTAGTTAGATATATCACGAATTAAGTGCAATTTGATTTAAATATATCCGAATAAAAAGTTTAAAAAAGATACCGTATTTATTCGCATATTTTAACTCCTCGCGTAATCTCGCCTCTAAGGTTTTTTAGCGTACGATTTTCGAAATCTCTGATGTTTTACTAACAATATAAAATGTATGCACAATTAATAAAAAAAGTACTTTGAGTAAGTAGAATGAATATTAGTGAAATCGATAAGACTTTTGAAATACATAAAATAGTGCGTCTTTATTTGTGCTTTTTAATGTGCTAAGTTTATCATTTAAAACATCTCTTCAGAAAGCAGTAAGCAACTGATTTTCTGTATAACGAATTGAATAAATGAAAGAGTGAAACTCGCTAACAGTATGAATTGCATGGGAACGGGAGAGAATTAAAAAGTCAAGAATTAACCCAACTTTTAAAAGTTGTACATACAATTTTAGACTTGTCAATAAGATTAACCGAAATTAAGTAATGAATAAAAAACATTAAATAAACGATTAAAACAAGGTGGACTGATCACTTTCTTCTTTTATTTTAACAGCGTAATTCAAACTTTGCGCAGCAACGAACACTAAAATTAATTAACAAAAACTTCACTAAACATATTGTTTCCGGTAAAAACATTGTTAAATATTGATCATTTGAATGCGTCCACGCCACATACATTATTCCCCTACGCCCTCTTCGCATTTTCTGATATAAGACAACATATCAGGCCTATCATTCCCCTCCCGGTTTACACGCCATAAAG
>KK120949.1:78845-101268 GCA_000611955.2 Stegodyphus mimosarum
AGGAAAACGGAAACAGGCGAGTAAATACGGTATAAATTATTAAAAAACAGCGTTTATTGTTTTTAAATCGCTTAAAAGGGATCAAATCTGTAAGTTAATAATACACTTTGGAAATGGTAACACAGTGCCGCGTGGAAGATAAAAAAAGCATTTTATTTCGAACAGTACATTTTTTTGGAGCTTGTTGATTACGTTTAAAAAAAAAAGAAGAATCTCATCCGTTGTGTCCTGGCGCTCCGTTTCTTTCAAATCGCCTATTTTTCTGATAAAATTTGAAACAGAAATCGTTGAGTGTGTTAATTTAAAATTTCACTAAATTCCTTTCACTAGATTTAAGATTTAAAATTCATTAAAATATAAACTCACTTATTCACTAAAATATAAGCAATATTCACTATAAATTTAAAACCCACCAAATTCGCGTAAAACTTGAAATAAACTTTAAAAAAAGAATTTGAAATTTAAAACTGAGCCTTCAAATGACATTATGTTCAGGTGGAGGACACAGTGTGTTAAAAATTTGGGGGGACTCTTAGATGCCGACGTTTTTTCACAGTTCGTATACAGATTGTTCATCAATTATTAAGAGATCAGAAGACCCCTTTTAAAAGTTTTCCAACAGATCCCAAATAATAATAAAAATAACAGCAGCTTAAACGTCAGCTTGGTAAAGGAAGCGGCTTATTGAAAACTTACTTCATTAGCCACAAAGAGATATGTGAAGTTTGTGGTGTTGATTGCTTTAAGAGAATGCATGTGTCAGGGATTGGTTTAAAAAATTTCATTCTGAAAATTTTTCTTTTGAAGATGACCAACGTTCTGGCCAATCTTCTGAAGTTGAAGATGACAAAAATTAAAGCCGTATGGCCAATCTTCTGAAGTTGAAGATGACAAAAATTAAAGCCGTATGGCCAATCTTTTGAAGTTGAAGATGACAAAAATTAAAGCCGTATGGCCAATCTTTTGAAGTTGAAGATGACAAAAATTAAAGCCGTATGGCCAATCTTTTGAAGTTGAAGATGACAAAAATTAAAGCCGTAATTGAATCGAATCGTCATATAACTGTGAGCTAGCAAAAAGTCTAAATGTATCATGCACAGCAGTTGAAAATCGCATGTCTTGGACTCATTAAGAAGCTCGATATTTGGGTTCGTTATGAATTAAAAGAAATTCACGTAATGCAACGAATCAATATTTGCGACACGCATTTCAAACGCTGCAGTCGACCCTTTTTTGGAAATTAATTTTTCAGTGGTGTTGAAAAATTGATCGTCTAAAGAATGACTTTAATCGAAAAAGAAAAAAAAATCATGGTCCAGGCATCATGAATCAGCACAAATCATATTGAAAGCTAAATTGCACCAGAAAAAAATCGTGTTGTCAGTTTGGTGGGATTAGAAGAGTATTTTTTGAGCTGCTTAAAAGCAACCAAACATTCAGCTCATATGCGTATTGCCCACAACTTATGAAACTGGAGGAAGCAAGAGAAGAGGCTAGGAATGACAAATCACAAAGGAATCACCTTCCACCACCACAATGCAAAGCCTCGGACATCTTTAGCAGCACGTACGAAATCATTGGAGGTTGCATGGGAAGTGATGTCGCATCCCGCATATAACCCCGATCTTGCACCTTCGCATTATCATTTATTTCGTAGTTTACAAAACTTCCTAAATAGTAAAAATTTCAGTAATGACGCTGACCTCAAATTGCACTTAGTTAGTTGCGTTTTATCCTGATAAGGACCAGAAGTTCTACGGGCGTGGAATCATGAAGAGATGGCAAAACGCCATCGATGGATGTAATTTGTCTGATTAAAGTAAATTTTTTGTGAAGAAAAATTGATTTTTATTTTATACTAAAAAACCAAAATTATTTTCTCTCCAATCCAATACTTCAGGCGCGCGATCTAGTGTACAAGACATTGTTATTTCTCGTCCGTGGAACTTCGTTGTGCTGCGGGCAAAGGAAGGAAAAAAATGTCAAATTGGAGGAACTTTCATTCCTTGCCTTGCGCTTGCAATGGCCTTTTCCTTCTCCTTATCTTACATATGCGCAGTATGTGTGAGTCAGTGGAGGCTTAAACTCAATTAGAACGGAGTCAACAAACGTAAAAAAATCGTTTATAAATGATAAAGGCGTTTCGCGTTGCTGCCGGATGAGTCGAGTTGTCGCCGTCGTCGACAGTAGTTAGAGGTCACGGCCGTTGCTCCCGGTCGGTCACTCCGTTGCATATTGACCGCCAGTGGTTATTAGGGTAAAACTGGTAGTGAATAATTGTGAAATGGAACGGGTGCATATTAAATCCACTTGGCATTTGCGGTTTGAATTTCTGAAAAATAATGTGGAATCTGTTAACAATTTTGACCTCTGGAATGCATGACTGACGTAATCCGATTGAATTCAGAAAACAGATTTATTACTTCTGCAAAATGAAATGATTTAAAAATGGGATGACCGTATTTTGTTCTATGACTAATAACACGGTTATTTGCACCGTGGACAGAACAAAAGCATCTTTCTTGCGCAAGCAGCTTTTGACAGGAGCTATGAAGATAATGTAGCTAATTTTGACCTATTTTGCATATTTAAATAGAATGAAATGACATAAGTGTTCAGTGATTTTACCCCTGGCTTGGAATAATGATATTATAAATGTAACTGAAATTATCCATTCGAAATAATTATATAATAAATTATGAAATGTATTTTGTATCATAGTTTATTATATATAGTAATTTTAAGAAGGAAGGTTAATACATTATTTAAAAAAATCAACCGTGAAAAGCATAACGCTATGTGTTTTATATATATTGTTGCGTGCGTACGGGTTCGTTATGGATTGAATGCACAAGTCGTTAAAAAGTTAACAAAACTTATTCTTTCCACAAGAAATAAATCAAAATGCTGAAATATTTCTTCAGAGATATTAGCACAGTCTCACAATATCTCAAACGTTTAGCAAAACTCAATTCAAAACAGATAAAATAATTCTATCTCACAAGGAAATCGCTACAGTCAATATAACAGCATTAAGTAAACAAACAGCAGTTCGCTTTAAACAGCTGCAACTACAACTGAGATGAAGTGTTCCAGTTCGGCTTTTATAAGCTTTTTAATTATCACTAGAACAATCTCGATTTTTCTGGATGGCAACAGTAATTACGAGATATTTATTTATTAAATGTTAAATGCAAGCGCTCTTTTATTTTTATTTTTCCGACGTAGCTTTCTCTTCAAAAATCGTCTGCCTTGCACGGGAAAATAAAGCAATTTTAATTACAATTCTAAATAAATAGCCAAACAAATATGAAATCCGTAACACTATAGAAAAATTTTATTTATTTGGAATTGCTATTCATTATCACATTCCAGTGATATCTCTTCATTGAAATTAACCCTCTACAACAGAGTTTCTGACACTACGTGTACCACTATTGGTACATTACATTATTTTTGCATGTACAGTTTTGACACCGATTAAAAATAAATGTCAAAATGACTGTAGAATAAGTGTTCCTTTTTATAATGGTGCATGATGGAACATATATTTTTCATTTATATAGTGTGTACTTTTAAAAGTTTGAGAACCTTTGCTCTAAAAGATGAACTCCATAAATTTCACATATTTCCAGTTGATTTTGTCTTTTTTTTTGGAGGTAGTCATTTTAGAGAGGAGATGCTGAGAATCAGTACTCATTTATCTTCTTGGAAATACTTGTCTGTTCAAGAGTCATTTACCACTAGAGGATTTATTCTATTTAAATCATTTTGATAATACATTAGATAATTGTTAGAATATGGGAAAAGAAGAAGAAAAATTTTGAATAAAGTTATAAATTTGCAGTGAATGGGAGTGTTGGTTTTCTTAGGGGCACAAATGTAAATAACTGAATCTAGTCTGATAAATTTATTTTCTTTTTCTATGCAGGTGGGAAGTTGTCTGCCTTAATTCTGCTGATAACAGCTATAGAGGCAAACGATCTGAGAGTTTTTTACCATTGCAAAAGAAAAGTATGTTTGAGATGTGTTTAATTAAAACTAGATGAAATAATACTGTTTGTTGAAATAAATTGTACCCATAAGTCATGGTTGCAGTTGTATGAAAGCAGTGAAGTTACTTACATTTGTATTAAAATGAGGGACTAGGATACTTATATTTTAGTTCTTTGTAGACCTGAAAAATATTTTTGAACTGAAAGAAGGGGAAAAAATTGTGTTTTATCTTTCCATCTTATATTTTTAAAAATTTTCATAAATTAGAATCTAAAACTAATCTAAAATCTAATCTATCTTTTTGTTCTGGTAAAAATTTTTTGCTAACTTAAGGTACCACAGTATGATTAAGAAGTACACCCTAGTAGGCAGTCAGAGCACTGAATACTGGTAGTTTGATCTTGGTTTGAATATTTGAAATGGCTAGCTGATAAAGGGAGTTTAATTACCTTTTTTCCGTATGTAACATAAATATGAGGCAATTTTTCTTAAGAATCCATGGCAAATCTTAAAGGTATGTGCCTTGTAGGCAGTTAGCCCTTATAATCCCCAATATTTTTCTCTTGTATTTTTCGTATGTAAAGAATAATTATGCTAACCAAAGCATATATTTTGTAATTTACAATGTTTATATGTATTTTTTCCTTTCTTTCCCATTCATGAAGAAGGCTTGTATGCATTTCGTAAGTGGAGATTGTATTGCAAAATCTACCATGCAGGCAGCTAATTAACAGTAATCACATTATACTAAAAAAAGAACCACTTCATAACAGTGCCCTATAGTAAAGGCCTTTATATCTCTATGAATGTTGGTCCCTTTCAAAAGCACACACTGTTTGACTGCAGTTGGTTTTTTGTACAAACTCAAAAGAAGTACAATTCAAGAAAACACTGGTTGATTTTCTTCTGCTCCCATAATTATGTTAGATATGCTAGATATGGTGACCAGCTGTAAGAAATTTTAGTTTTCATGACTGTTTTAAGTGAAGTGAATTTAATTTTTAATACTATATATATAATTTAATTTTTAATACTATATATGTTTTGCTGTGTTATTTTTTTTTAGACAGATATTTTTCAGATATTCATTAACTTTTATATTATCTATCAAATTAAAAAAAATTGCTTATGGTATGATCACTTGGATTTTCCCCAACTTTATCAGGGCACATTATATAACACTGTATAACTATCATTAGTTTTTATATAAAAAATAATGTAAAGTCTGTCAATGTAAATAATGTAAGTCTGTGTATTTCCATCTGTATTTGACCAGTGTTTTTGAGAACATAAATGAACATCAGTAATTCAATCTCATTAAAACAACTACCACTGCTGACCATGAGTGATTATTTTAGAGAGGATTATAATTCATCTTCACACCTGTTGCCCTTCAGTGAAAACCATGATTTGCCACTGCATGTAGTCAGTCTCCTTCTGTGTTGTTGTCTTCTCAGTGTGATATTTTTAGTGTTTGAAGATGGAAATTAAAACTGTGCCTCTCACATTTCTTGAAGATGTAATTTGTAATTAGATGACATTATAAATTAGGTGAAATAATTATGAAGGAAACTCTGTCAGCTGTAATGGATTACAAAATAACAATATGTGACCATTATAGATTTCAGTAACAAGTAGAACATTCTTTTACATGGTGAAGATGAGATGGCACATACCTGTGTACCATTACTGGGTATCAAAAACCAGACATGATTTGATCGGCAACAAATTCATGTAGAAAATTTCATCGTTGTTATAGGAATAAGTGTTTAGGTACTCTTGGACATGCATGCTATATTAGCCTGCTGGGAAATCATGAGTGCCCTGATAAGCACGTATGTGCATAAGCTGCTCTACCTTAGTGATACACTTCTCGCTGTTCAGAATTCCAATAATAAGACATGAAGTCCAGTGATATCTTGTACAATAACACAGTGTACAGAATTTTTATATTTCTGTATTTGCCTGTTGCACTGTAATTTGCCCACTGCAGTTGTGCACACAAACAAGAATTCATTAGAAAGGCAGTGGGATGGCAGTATCATGCCCCGTGCCATCACAATAGATACAGACACTTGTGCTGTAAAATCACTGGTATTGAAGTAATGCTCATTTGGAAAAGATGTTCCACTGCTGCAAAGAACGTCTCACATTATGTGCAACAAAGCCTAAATGTTTCAGATGGTTATTCTGCTCTGAAGTATTTGATGTGGTGACTGCATGATCAATCAAAATGTAGTCTTGTTTGCTTATAAGTCAGATCTGTTATAATCCTTCATGTCATGCATTCATTCCTCCTCTGCAGTGTTGCCTTAGCTTGCTTGTACTTTTCCTCAATGCATAATTTCTTTCGATATGATGATGATGATGTCTTAATAGATGTCATTCAAATCATATTTGCTCATTTAATGGTCAGCATTGTATGAGCCCTTCTAATAGCGAGCTTTGTATAAACTAATTACTGCTTTTCCTATTTGCTTGAATATAAAATCTGTGATTGTGGCCTTTCTGATATTTCAGTGATTGTTATTCCAAGTATTTCATTCACAGGCATTACTGTAGGTGCTTTGCTTAAGAAAAGTAGTTGTATTTTGATTTTTTAAGTTCTTTGTTGATAATGATGTTCAGATTATGAAATAGATTTCAATTACAATTGATTTTTTGTTTCCTCTCTTTTAGGGTCGTCACACAAAAACTGGCCAATTAGCAGCAATCAAAATTATGGATGTAACTGAGGTAAGTTTTTTTTAACCTTCTTTTTGGGTTTTGTATATACTGGATTTTTAAAATTAAGTATCCTTATATCTACTGACAGTTGTCATAAAAAATTGGTAAACTTTAGAAATCCATTTTTTAATCCTGGATAGTTAAATATAAAATATTCGGATTTTCTTAGGTGATGTTTGTCAGAATTTTAGTGTTACTATCAAAAAATTGTTGACTAATAAAAACATAAAAGTGACAGCCGTACAAGAGAGGTTTAGTAAATTTTAAGCCTCAAATAATTGTATGAATTATTATGTCCAAAATAACTTCAGTTCAGTTTTCTGTGTAATTACCTTCCATTCTGTAATGTGAAATATAGGCAGGTCAGGAACAAATTTGATCATATCTGACGTTCTGTTTTAGTTATTTTTACAATTCAAGAGTTGTTGTGTTCAGAATTGAAAGATCTACAATTTTATCAAGAAACGAACACTGAAATACAAAATTGTGGCCAGAACTCCGAAGAAACACAATTTTTCCAGTGGTGAGCTCATCTAAAGCCACCACTTCCGGCCATTATTAAGGCTGGAAGCAGTGGTATCCTTATTTTGGAGGCACCTAATAGGTAGCCACCATTGCCTTCCATGAAGGTGGACGAGCACGACATCCATGCCTTTTCCAGGATTCGAAACCAGGCCCTTCAGTATGGCAGTCAGTCATTAACCATTTTCCCATCTGGGCGACAATAAACACAAAATAAAACTCAAATGATCATCCCAACATCAGCAAATAAATAAATAAGTAAAATAATAAATAACATTGCATCAATACAGAAAAATGACAATGAAATCAAAAGGGATTTAAATGTTTGCAAATATTTGCAGTATATTTGTGCTCATCATCGAAAATATTAAGGACGGCTTTTAACATCATCCAGCATTGCATTCACTGCAAAATGTTGTTTATGGATCACTCCGAGAATGCATGATAAGGAAGTTTTCTACAGTGCCAAAGTACGTGAATGTAATAATTTGATGAAATTAAAAATGGCTGTGATAAAAATTTGGGAAAATACTCGCTTTCAGTTGTGATGTATTTAATCTTTGCTACTTGAATTGGCTGCTCTTTTTCAATTACTCAAATTCTAAAATAAAGTTCTTTATACTGCAGCCATGTGCATACTAATAAGGGAGTACTAACAAGGAAGTTTTTTTAGCCCAAAGGGGCAATTTGCCTAGAAAGGCTATTAATTTTGTTTTGGCATTTTGCGTCTGTTCACTATAAACAGCGTTTTACTTTTCAAATTAATGCCACCAAATATTCGAGCCCTTCATTATATTTAAAGAAATTAAATAATGTAGAATCTGCATAAATGTATGTATCTCACACTGTGAAAAAACGATGGTACCTAGAGACATCCCAATTTTGAATAATGTAGTCCTCCACTCGAATAAGAGCATCTGAAAGCCCAAATTTAGAATTTGTTTTACCACTATTGCATATTTTGTACAGCTTTAACGAATTTTTGATTAACAAAGTCAACGATTTCAAATCGAGCAGTGGCAACACTGTACGAAAAAAAGAACACTTATCTCGCTCTAGACTGTGTATCGGATATTCTAAAGCTATGCTCATTTTAAAATTATTTGGCGATATTGCTCTTGAACTGAATTTTATGGTTTAAGTGCGAAGAACGTGATATTTAATAAATAAAAGAAGCGCACAAAACGTTAAAAAAAAGTCCCTT
Organism: Stegodyphus mimosarum; assembly: GCA_000611955.2. NCBI lineage: Eukaryota > Metazoa > Arthropoda > Arachnida > Araneae > Eresidae > Stegodyphus > Stegodyphus mimosarum. Next base: position 87,295 of record KK120949.1, read on the forward strand.
TGAGCATAATATAAAATCTGAAATCTTTCTGATTTTTTTTTTTTTTAAATAATTAGATGGCGCGCACTTTTTAAGCAGTGGGAAAATATCTAATGAGCATTCATGTGAAAGAAGTAAGTCGCTTTTATGATTTCGGTCAAAAAGTAAGACGCAAAAAGTCACGGTTTCATAAATCCATGAAGATATGAGCAAGGGGGAAAAATATGTGTAATAGAGGAGTGAAAAAGTAGAAAACGCAAGGTTATGATGGCCAAAAAAAAAAAAAAAAAAAAAAAAAGGAAGGCGACCGGTCACGTACGTTTGGATTCTAAGGTCAAGGATGCTGATATAAAAGTTCTCATTCTTCGTGTATTGATCAGCGAAGTACATGTTTATTTGCAAAGCGAAGATAGTTGAAGAGGAAAATAACCTTTTTATTATTAAATTAACAGCCTTTAAAGGCGCTCGTTGTTTAGCGAAGTTTTACATTTCCAATATTTCAATAAGTACAACAGTGGAGAATGAGCTTGGAAGGCACATGTAACGTATCCAACATGACAGCCTAATTCAGAATGATGTGGTTTGGATTCAGCATCATTCCGACTGGTTAATTTTTAGTTTCTGTTTGCAAATTTGAAATTATTCTTGGCTGAAGAGTGCCAACGTCGTTAGCGTTTGTAAGTATCATTAAGAAAGATTAATTCTGCAGTGTTATAGTTTGCAGCGGTTTGTAATAAGCAAGTTACTGTTTTCAGATGGAAAGGTTAAATAACGAAATTCAAATGCAGAGTTGGAGACTGTTGCAAATTAAAATTATAATTTTGATTTAGTATTTTCCATCTTACGTATACATAATTCATATTAGAAAAGTGTATAGTTTTTATAAACTTATACGCTACAAACGTCATTATCAATAAAAAATAAAGTATAACGATTCTGCTATTCCTTTTTTATAACTAGTAGCCTAAAATTGTTATTATGAAATAGAAAAGTATGTAATTATTTTAATAATACCATCTGGTATAATCCATCTGGTTTCGCGTAGTAATTAATAATACAGATGAGGAACTGAGTAAATTGCTTGTAAATCGCTTAGCTTATGAACCAATAACAGACCTCATTAAAAAGAAACCTATTTTATTCTTTGGTGCTTGGAAGATAAAGTTATTTTATTTCATTTGATAGATAAATTTCTTTTAAATTACTGAGTTTGCTGATTATATTTGAAAAATAAATATCTTTCGCTTTCCAGAGACTAATCTATTTCTTTTAAATCTTTGAGTTTATCAGTCGAAGTTTTGTCAAGAACCAAAATAAATAAGAAAACAAAGAAACAAAAGAAATAAGAAAAGAAACTTGAAGTCAATATTTGGTCTTCGAAGTGCATATAGCGGCTTAACTATGCGTGTTCAAAACTTGGTGGCTCTGGGTGCAAAGGTTTTCCACAAGGCGAGAAACGAACTTACATACGTGCATATACACAGACATACGTACACCTACATACATACAGATTCTTCATTTTTTTATAATAGAGGTTATAATTATGTAAAGAGTTGCGTAGTTTTTGAAAATGCCCTTTCTTTATAAAGTGCCAGTATTGATGTATACTTGTTTTCATGGAATATTTGCTTTCTTCAAAAATTTTTATTAATACGCAAAATTATCAAACGCAAAAATTTTGCTATTTCAACCCTTTGAGAATTTGCAAAAGATACTTAAGAGTATTTGAGTCTTGCAGATAGAAAAATTTAATTATGATAAAAGAATGAGGTTAATATTTGCTTTTGCGAAAAATCTCTCAGTAGACGCATTTTCCTGACACTTGTAACATTGTTACCATCTGTGTTTTGCAAAAGCCGATAATCATTAGATGGCAATCACCAAACCGTACTCATTCCAATCCCAGTCATCCACTCGATAATGGTGCATAATAAATGCCATCTTTCTTCCGTTCCGCTTGTGTCCTTTTTCCGATAATCAATCCAGGCACACGGGAAATGAGGAACATGCGACATCCTGCTGTCGCATTTGCTGACTGTTATTCTCGAAACTATGCAAGATAACGGAGTTCTTTGTCTCGCTGAACGTAGTCCACTCGAGAAATACTTCTGATAAGAAATCCCTATTTGTTTAGCGGAGTGGATACCCTTCCTTCTTCTAATTAGACTCTGCTGGTATTTTTAGGCACTTCGGATGTGTTAAAACTGCGATTGCTTAAAGTGTAGTTTCGGTGCGGTAGTTTTTAGTATACTACTCAAAGTAGTATATTTTAAGGTGAAAAATAATTCTATTATGCCATAACGAGAAGCTTAATTTCTAAAATTAGAAGTTCAACAAAGGCCAGCAAAAGCGGATGAATTGTATATAAGTTAAATGATAAACAATGTATAGTTTGTAAAATTGAAGGAAATTTAGAAATGCAAATAGAATCTACATATATAAAAGAAGATAGTCTGTGTGTTTGTTTGCGATTAACTCAATCGCTACTAAAGCTATCGTCACCGAACTTTCTACAATTCTTTTCTGGGTCTTGGGAAAGGTCGACGTCTACTTTTTGCTAAAAAAAAGTAGCTAAAATCGAAGATATTAATTAAAAACTTTGAAAACGCTAAATTTCTCCCTCATTTTTCCAAGTGGCAACAATCTCGCACGCTGTAGATAAAAATTTACTTTATTTCGAGAAGCGTTGCCACTGCTCGCTTTCAAATCGTAGAGTTTATTAATAAAAAATTTCTAAGATTTACAATGAAATAAATTGTATTGCCAAACATTAAATACATTATTCCCGATTCCAAAAATTCGTGGGAAGCCATTTCGACTATTTTCATCTTCGTACGACTTTAATCAGCCGAGATATTAATTAAAAACCCTGAAAACACTAATTTTCGCACTCGTTTTTCCGAGTGGCAACAGTGTGGCGCGTTGGAAATAAAAATGCTTTATTTTGAAAAGTGTCGCTACTGCTCGGTTTCAAATCGTAGAGTTTGTGAATCAAAAATTTGTAAGTTTTACAAAATCTATACATATAAAGAAGAATGCTTGCTTGTCTGTTTGTCGCGTTACTGATTTCTGATCAATTTTTTTGCCACATTTAATCGACTGAAATTGAAATAGGTGAAATATCGGATGGAACTTGAGCTTTTACGGCCATTTGATTAGAAAGACGAAAATTATTAAAAACTGTGTCCCAATTTTGCTGATATAATTAGTTTATTTTTCTATCGAAAATTTTTTATGTGGGTTCCATATCGCATCAGACTTAAAAATGCATGACTATGAATAGTATTTTTTGCATCGTTAATTAGAGAAGGATTACAGCGGTATCGTTCTCTCTGTTGTTGTTAGATGCATTGCTCTCAATCTAACTTAACTGGCATCAGGTTCATCTGCTAGTTACTAATGAAGTAAGTTACGTTTATCAAAGAAAAAAGGTAAAGTTAAATTATCATAAAAGTTAAAAAATACCCCCTCCCCCCAAAAAAAATTAAAAATCGCACTCTTTTTTTTTTTTTTTAAATGTTTGTTGTGCTCATACTGAGCTCACAGTTTATCAGTCTACTCTCGAACTCTCTCTTCTTGACGCATTTTTTAAAAATAATATGTTATTTAAGCGTTATATGTTTTTGTCCTAAAAGCATTCAGTAACATGATACTTGATAGCACGTGATAACACGTTACAGTAGGCGCCGTTTAGTGTGATGCGTTTGTTCATGGCCATTTTGATAATATTAACGGAAAGGTAGTTTAAAAGATTAGCAAAAATGTCTTTTAAACAGCAATGGAATTTAACTAATTTAATATGAATACAGCCAGAAGCATATAAATAAGCACTTTCCCAGAGTTTTTTTTTTATTAGGAAAACGAAAATCGGACCCATGCTATATCCCTAATCTTAACAATCACTGAAAAAGAACATGCAAATATAAATTGGCTTAAATATATTCGGGGGGATTTTTTAAAAACTATTTTATTATTATTATTTTAAGGGATTGGGGAAGGGGAAATTCTGCAGAAATTTTTTTTCTCCTGAAGAAGGGGAACTTTTATGAGATCATCGTCATAAATGATAGTTATTCAAAATCTAAATCACCCCCCCCCCCCCAGAGTAAATTTATGTAGTTTACTAAAAAGTTATTTGACGACGTAATCCTACACATGGCAGTATTTTTCTGATACTTGCAATTTTTATAATCTGTGTTGACCTTATTTGGCGACTTTATTTCAGTTAGAAAATTATTCAGTAATACACGGTTGTCATAAAAAAAGAAAAACTTTCCAAATATATGAACTCCTAGCGGTTTATCCGCTCAACCAACCGAAAGGAAATTTCAGGTACTGTTACTTGAAATTTTTAGATAAGATTAGAATTTTTTTTTTTTTTAAAGTCCAAAGGGGTTTTGTCCCTGGAGGACTATTGTTTTCGTTTTGCGATTTCGTTTCAGAAACATTAAATGTCGGTTCACTTTTCAAACTGTTGCCACCAAATATTGCAGCCCTGTATTATATTTAAAGAAATTACATGATGAAGAAGGTGCATAAATGTAGGTATGTTTCTGGCATTGTGATAAAACGACGGTATCTAGAGCCATCGAATTTTGAATGACGTAATCCTGCTGCGAATATGGGCATCTGGAAACCCAAATTTGGAATAAACATTAAATGTCGGTTCACTTTTCAAACTGTTCCTACCAAATATTGCAGCCCTGTATTATATTTAAAGAAATTACATAATGAAGAATGGGCATAAATGTATGCATGTTTCTCGCATTGTGATCAAACGACAGTACCTAGAGCCATCGAATTTTGAATGACGTAATCCTGCTGCGAATATGGGCGTCTGGAAGCCCAAATTTGGAATTTGTTTTATTATCGTTTTCATATTTTGTAAAACTTTAACGAATTTTTGAGTAACAAACTCCAGGATTTCAAAGCGAGCAATGGCAACGTTGTACAGAAAAAGCACTTTTCACTTTTATCTCCAGCGTGTAAGATTGTGTATGGGAAATTCTAAAGATATGCTCAGTTTAAAATTATTTTGCCATATAGTTCTTTAACTGAATTTTATGGTTTATGTGCGAAGAACATGATATTTAATAAGTAAAGGTAACACACGAAACGTTAAAAAACGCCCCTTTGGACGTAATTTAAAATCTGAAACCTTTCAGATTTTTTTTTCTTTTAATATTGTCATTCATTATTTATACAGGTATAGATTGAAGCAAGGCCGGCATTTCTGCAATCACAAAGGTGTATTAGGTATCGCCGGGCCTTGCTAACTGTTAAATTTCTCCCCAGTTGTGAACACACACTGTGGGGCCTTCGGCGGATCTCTCACCCTTCTCCCTTACCATTAACTACTAGAGAGGACTTTTAGCTTCCCCTGTATCTGTAGCGCCCTAAGCCGCGCAGACATTAAACATTTACAAATATCCAGGGCTTCTGCAAGATTCGAACTGGGGCCCATTGATACGATAGTCATACGCATCTAATCACTGTACTATCTGGGAAGAATTCAGTTACACAGCTGAATACCAGAGCTCGTGTCATTTGAGGCTGTTGTGCGCTTTGGCAGTATTTAGGTCCTGGTATCATGTAAAATTTACGTTTTGCCAAACGTCTTCGCATTTGAGATAAAGTATTTTAATCTCTGTTATTACGTAAAGGAGTATTTGTCTATAAGTATGCATGTTCTTCAGATTGTGAAAAAGACAGCGAAATCGAGAAGCTTTCAGTTTTGAACACACGTAATCCTCGACGTGAGCATATGCAGTTGGAAGCCAAATTTTGAATTTTTTATAATGTATTTTATATTTTGTGCGCGTTTGATTAAATTTTGATGAACGAACTCGGCGATTTAAGAGCGATATGTTGCCGCGTAAGGTATTTACACTCATGTCCAAAATTATCTTTACATACCCAAAAATGATGATATTCAATGAAATATCGAATCAATGTGATCCGTATTTGCAGGGAATGTGTGAAAACCAAGCCTAATTAGCATTATCCAATCAAAAGTAATCAAACGGTTTGTGATATGCAAATCTAGCCGTTACGTCATCCAAGGGTGAATCAAGCGCTTTGCGCAAACTGAATATTTGAGTGAATTTCTGCAACATAGCGTTTGATTTCAGTGTGTAGGGACTCAAAGCGGTTTGTTATGGCTTCGAAGTATCATTTGGAAGAATCTGTAAAGTGGCGAATTATCGGCCGTTTAGAAGCAGGGCAGTCAATCATGGAAACAGCCACATGTCTGAATATTTCAAGACAGACAGTCTCTAAGCTATGGAAACAGTTTCAAAATGATGGAAGTGTTGTAAGGAGGCCTGGACAAGGTCGGAAACGAATGACAACTGCTTCTGAAGATCGGTATCTGGCATTAACTGCCCGTCGTAACAGAAAGGCTACTGCTCGCCAGTTAAGTTCAGAGCTTGCAGCCGCCACTGGAACTGTTGCATCACGGCAAACAATATACAGAAGGCTTAATGAAAAAGGCCTTTATGCCAGAAAGCCAAGGGTATGTGTTTTACTGTCTTCACAGAAAAAGAGGGATCGCTTTAATTGGTGTAAAGAACATCAAAACTGGACTGAACATCAATGGTCCCATGTTCTCTTTACTGATGAGTCGCGGTTTAGTTTAACTGGTGATTCTAAACGTGTTTACATCTGGAGGGAGTCAGGAACACGAAATGATCCCTCGAACATTGTGGAACGTGACCGTTTCGGTAGTGGAGGTGTGATGGTATGGGGTGGAATAATGATCGATGGACGTACGCCCCTACACGTGTTCAGCAGCGGATCTGTGACAGGCCAGATATATCGGGATGAGGTCTTAGATCCTTATGTAAGACTTTTCAGGGGTGCATATGGACCTGACTTTTTATTTATGGATGATAATGCCCGTCCACATCGAGCAAACCTCGTTGATGAATTCCTTGAAAGTGAAGACATTAAGCGAATACCTTGGCCACCAAACTCTCCTGACCTTAACCCGATAGAGAACTTATGGGACTACCTTGGAAGAGCAATTGCACGTATACATCCTCCTCCTAGAGATGTAAATGCTCTGAAGACGGCATTGCTGGAAGAGTGGAGATTAATTCCCCAAACTGTGGTTAACAACGTTATTTCCAGCCTTAAAACACGTTGTGATATGTGTGTACAAGTCAGGGGAGATCATATTCCATATTAAATTCGTAAGACTTAATTCTTTTTCTGAATCATTCCTTTTTTTCTTAACTCTCTTTGTCACACTTTATTACCATTTTTATTGTTTCATGCTACAATTTTATATCATATGAGGTGATCTTCAATTTTTTCTTTTGCATTTATGTGTCATCATGTTATGTATGATTCCACGAAAATTCATTAAATTATAAGTCATAGTCTCTGAGAAATCCGTGAATTTATGCATGTAAACATAATTTTGGACATGAGTGTATTTTTTAAGTGTAATCAGAAAACAGTCAGCGATTTGAAACGAATGTGTTGTCCAGCTCTTGGGATATTTTGTAGTAAACGGAGGTATGGCTTTTCCGGGGCCTTTTATCCAGATATATTTTCCTGGAGCACTGCGAATTAAAGAGTCAAAATGAATTATGTAAATTCATTTTAACTTAAACTATAAGAGTTAAAACTATAAGTTTGCCAGTAAAAACTTTCACTTCCAAAAGCGAGATTGAAGTGCAAATGATTGCTGTAGTACTCGTTGCAAACTTTTCAGCTTCTCGCAACTTTTCTATTTTCCTATTGAAGAAAAGGAGAATACTAGAACATTGATAGCAGAAGAACTGTGTAATCCTAAACCGAATAAAAAGAATTTGCGCAAACGCGAAGCAATTCAAAAAGTAAAAACAGTATCGAATGAGATTCGATCGTTGTACGTCAAAAAATTGGAAAATGAAACCGAAGGAAGAGGAAAGGAGAAAGAAGCCAAGAAGAAACAGTTGGTTGAAAAGCAAGATGGTCATAAAAAATGTCTTGCGTGACATTTTTTGTTGTAGTTACATTTAAACCATTACTTAGTAATATTTATTGGAACTTACCGTATCCAAGTAGGTAAGATTCTAGGGGAAATGAAGTTGTTTAAAACTTTAAAATAATGTTTTAGACTACATAAATAAATCACGAAAAAACATTGGCAAATAGCGGAAGGAGAAAGAAACTGTTATTTTATGTGTATTTCATTTCCTGTAGTACTAAAAGTGATGAATGGTTAACAATCACCTCAGAAATGTAAGCAAAACAGCCTGGCTGACGCTATGAAACGATGGCTAATAGGTAACAGATGTGTCAAACCTTGCACGTCTTTGTTGCTTTACCTGAAGAGCTGCACATTACACGCTACTTATGTTAGGGACTTAAATAACAACACTAATGGTTATCACTTAAGTTACTTAGCGTAATCGAATGCATCTGGCCGTTCTACAAGTGATAAATGATATATCATCTGCTACTTGTGGAATTTTATCGTTTCAGGAAGAGGTTTACAGACATTTAAAAATAAAGAGGTTCCTTACGTTGCTGAAAGGAAATTGTGCGATTATCATTTGGGTTTTAAGTTCCGTACCTCATGTGTGTAGTGTATGTGCGATTTATTGTCTGGTAATGAACAACTGTTTTGGGAAAGCAACGAAGGCGTCCAACGATTGACGCATTTGTTTCCTTTTAGCCATTTCAGTGTTGGGCAGAGTGGGTTCGAACTTCATTTCCAAGCGGATGTATGCACGACCTGCAAACAGCTAATGGGCCGGAATTTTTTTTTTAAACGAAAGTTTTTGAAACTAAATTTCAAAATTTACCAGATATTTATCAAAATATACGCAAGCAGTAATAATAATAAAACAAAGCAAAAAAAAATCAAATTTATGCTTATCTGAAATTTAAAGGCTAGTACCTGCAAGAAATTTTTTTCTGGTTACATATTGTAATTCAAACGCATTGACAGCTAAATATTACATTTTCAGATTAATATTTATTTCAGACAATTCTAACATATTGAATTAACCACCAAATAACTTACTTAAACGAATTCCGAAAACATCTTTAGTGGGACAGCCTTTCGTTTGATAAATAATGACAGCCTTTCGTTTATTTATTAGCCCAAAGGACGTTAGCTCAGAACGGTTATTAATTTCAAAACAGCATTTTGCATCGATTCATTTTTCAAATTGTTGCCACCAAATATGATCGCCCAGCATTATATTCAAAGAAACTAAATAATGAAGAATCTGCATGAATGTTTCTTGAAAAACAACGGTGTCTGGAGCCATAAAAGTTTGAATAATGTAGTCTTCCAACCGAACATGGGCACTTGGAAGCCCGAATTTTGAATTTCGAATTTGTTTTATTATCTATTTAAAATTTTGTGAAACTTTAACGAGTTTTTGATTAACAAACTCAACAATTTCAAAGCGAGCTTTTGCTGTTTTTAAATATTTTTCGAAATTGCTGTTGCATTGAATTTCATGTTGTTTATGTGCGAAGCCCGAATTTGGAATTTGTTTTATTATCGATTTCATATTTTGTAATACTTTAACAAATTTTTGATTAAGGAGCTCAACGATATCAAAGCGAGCAATGGCAACAATGTACGGGGGAAAGGGATATTTTTGTCTCCAGCGTGCGAGACTGTGTATGGGAAATTCTAAAGATATGCTCTTTTAAATTACTCTGGATACTGCTGTTGAATTGAGTTTTATGGTTTAAGTGCGAAGAAATTATTTTTAATAAATAAAGGTAATGCACAAAACGTTAAAAAACGCCTCTCTGAGCGTAATATAAAATCTGATTTTTAAATTTTCTTCATTGTATACACAAAAAACGTACCTATGTGTATGTAAATAATAAAAATGTCTTTGTTTTTTACTATAGTTTTCAACTATAGCTTCTCACGGCGCTTCGATTTTAACGAAGTTGTAACTTTAAATAAAAATTATTGTAAACTTTCGTCATGGTGAATAGTAGAGCTCATCCGTGAGTCAGTCTGGTTCTTTTCTAATTAATTTTCAACTGCTGAAAAAAATTATTCAAGTATAAACGTATTCCGAAACTAAGCGATTTTCCTTAGCACGAAAATTCATGACAGATTTATCTTTTGACTGGTACAAATAAAAGTTAATCAAATTTATATCTTTGAATAAAATTTGTCTCCTAGTGTAAATTAATTAGCGCCATTTATAGATTTTCTAGAGTGTTAGTGACGTTCCTATTTGGTAATAATAATAATTTTAAAAAAATCCGAGAAGGTTATTTTAACAGTTGCCCAAAAGAATTTTTAAAGTTTTTTTTTAATGCTGTGTTTATTTTATTTATTTATTTATTTGTTTTTATTCCCAAGGGGCTTTGTCCCTGAGGGACTATTTTTTTTCGTTTTGCAATTTTGCGTCCGTTTCACTTTTCAAATTGTTGCCACCAAATATTGCAGCCCTGTATTGTATTTAAAGAAATTAAATAATGAAGAATGTGCATAAATGTATGCATGTTTCTCGCATTGTGATCAAACGACAGTACCTAGAGCCATCGAATTTCGAATGATGTAATACTACTGCGAATATGGTCATCTGGAAACCCAAATTTGGAATTTTTTTTATGATCGATTTCATATTTTGTAAAACTTTAACGAATTTTTGATTAACAAACTCAAGGATTTCAAAGCGAGCAATGACAACGTTGTACAGAAAAAACATTTTTATAACCAGTGCGTGAGACTGTGTATCGGAAATTCTAAAGATATGCTCAATTTAAAATTATTTTGCGATATTGCTCTTGACCTGAATGTTATGGTTTAAGTGCGAAGAACATGATATTTAATAATTATAACACACAAAATGTTAGAAAAAGCCCGTTTGAACGTAGTTTAAAATCTGAAACCTTTCAATTTCTTTCTTTTATTTTTTCTCTCTCTCTCTTTTTTTAGCATTATTTTCTTCGCACTTAATTACAATTCATCAGCAAAATTAGAAGAAGTTAAAAAGCGGCATAGCAGTATACGTTTAGAATTCCCGATTCAACGTTAAGTTTTGGCATAGATCACTCCCCCCCCCGTCTCATCTCAGTACATCATATCAGTGTCCAGTTTCCTTACTAAGACGGCTTTACAATTTTTTCCCCTTTTTATTATTAGCGTGTTCTATGTTTACTTATTAAATATTGTGTTCTTGGCGCTTACACCACATAAAATTCGATTCAACAGCAAAATTACAAAATATTTAAAAACAGCATATCTTTAGAATTTCCTATAGACAGTCTCGCGCGCTGGAGATTAAAATGTCTTATTCCGTATAGTGTTGCCACTGCTTGCTTTCGCTTCGTTGAGTTTGATGATCAAAAATTCGTTACCTTTCTCCAAATATGAAATAGACAATAAAACAATTTCGAAATTCAAAATTGGATGGCTCTAAGAACTGTCGTGTTTTCATCGCGAGAAACATGCATACATTCATGCAGATTCATCATTATTTAATTTCTTTAAATATGATACAGGGCGATAATGTTTGGTGACAACATTTTGAGAAGTAATTCGCCATTTATAGTGATTCATCGCAAAATGCTGTTTCGAGGCTATCCTATTCGGGACTTGGGTCCTATTTCGGTTAATTATAAAAGTAATAATGCTAATTAATTTATGGGAAAAATATTCGCGGTATGTAAAATTGCTTACCGCGTAAATTACTGCTTTATGTAAAATTGCTTTGGCGCCGCCAGTTCGAGACCATAGTTTGTGGTGTTGTTATTGTAACCGGTAATTTGAACCGCTGAGAAAACTTCTTTTGTACGAAAAAAGACGTTGTCAAATTTCTTATTTCAAAATACGTTATTGTCGATAAAACACTTGTAAAATCTTAATTAGTTCTGTTATTGCAGATCTTAGTTCTCATTGCGGTAATATTCCATAAGTGAATTTGAAGTTAGGTGGATTAAACTGGTAAATGAAAATTCGTGACAGCATATTTATTGTATAATTTTTCGGACCGCAAAGAGGTGGCAGATTGTGACAAACGGCGTTTCTTCAATTAGCTCTCAGGATGTATGCCTGAAAAATGCGGGAGCCTGTATTCCATTAGCTAAGTGGCTGCAAAGTATGGCCACGTGCATTATTTGTAATTAGCTTTGCATTGTCTCATCCACGGCGACAAACATTCATTTTTTATTTTCGTTCAAAGTCGACGCGTGTAATTATGGGTATTGCTTAAGGAATAAAGGGAATTCCAGTTTCTTCATAAAATTTAAGACAAATTATTTATTATACTCATGCTCATGACATACTTCAATCGGATATTTTGAAAACTGAATAAAGTTATTGTATGGTAAGATAATGACTAAATTATCCATTTGTGTGCTCGGAAGTGTGATTTTTTTTTTTTAAATTTCTAATATCAATTAAAACGTTAGTTTCTATTTCTAACCCATGCTAAGTTAATTTTCATCGCCAATATTGAGAACTTAATCCAACTCTTCAATACCGAATCGTTCATCTGGTACTTACACGTGCCTATATGTATGTGCTTGAAATTAGTTTATATTCAGGAAGGCTGTTTTGAAATAATACTAAAACATTTGTAAGGTTTTAGTTTAAACTAGCAAAGTTTTATGTTAATTTCTCTTTCCTGTGAACTCTTATTTCAACTTCCCGTTAGAATGAGCGTGCGTTTCAGCTTTATGCTAATCTGAGGTGGAGCCAAGTTTTGTATTTAAAGGTTAGCAAGGAACTTCTCGGTGTGAGAGAATTTTAGTCTCAGATCACTGCGGCTCTGTTCGACGTCCACCTGACTAGTTAGTATTTAAATTCTAAGCCTTAGCGCTGTTACACTATTATTTATTGAAGAAATCTAAGTGCGTTAGTATTAGCCAAATCTTGCTACGCACCATTGATAGTTTAGATTAGAGGCCAACCTAGCTCTGAGAGCAACGACTTCTAAATTTTCTACTTAACTTTATTTTAAATTATTTGATTGTTCAGTTTAGACCCAAGTGCGGTCATTATTTTCTGTTATCCCTTCCGAGTTGGGAAGTGGCTGTAAATAGTAGTTTAATAAAAGGGTAATTTTAAACCCTCCTTACGTGCAGTTATTCTACCACTTAACCACAGTTATTCTACCACAGAACATAGCTGCATTCAGCTCCCTGTTCGAGATCAGGACTTTGATACTATTACGAATATGTTCGCCAAAAGTATGCACAGAACACTCAGTCCTGACACATTGAACATTTTCTTTTCTATATTTTATTTCAAAATTAAGCGGAAAATGTGTAGAATTTCTGAAACATAAGAAAAAGTTATTGTATGAATAGAATTGCCACTTGAAGTCAAGAATTACTAATCCCCCTTAAGTACGGGAAAAGTTATGAATTGTTGTATTTCAGATAAAAAAATACTAAAATTTTATGAAATTTTAATTAAAAATGGTAATTATGATGGAGATGATAAAAACAATAATAATATATACACCGTATACACAAAAGTACTTATTCCATAGGCGTTGGTCGTCTATATATATCTCCAATTATAAAGGAGTTTTAAGTGATACAAATATTTATCTTTTAGTTTTTAAAAAAAAAAATCAAGTAGGTAATAATTATGATTTTTTAACTTTTTGTATATTTCCCGACCACTCTGAAGGTAGGGAATGGAAAAGTTGGCTATCGTTCTTTAGGAGAGTTTTTAGATAAGGAGGGGGTTTTCAATTAAATTTTGTGCAATTCGTAGCCTACCATATTTTGCTTCTTTGAAAAAAGCCCCTGAAATTATCTTAATGATCACGTGGCTGAGATCATTAATGTGTTCAGTTAAAAGATTTATGTTATTATCAAAGATTGTGCAGTCACAAAAATAATCGCGTTATCCTGTCGGAATTTTTCGTTCCTTCATCGCCAAGTTTCTTCGCTTGTTCCACACATTCTTAACATCAACATTTTTTTTTTCGCCCACTTCGTCTGTTGTCGTGGGTCAAGGATCCCGAGGGAACAGACGCGGAAAATGGTAGACAAGTATCGGAG
>KK120949.1:106227-121391 GCA_000611955.2 Stegodyphus mimosarum
ATATACAGGATGTTCCTAAACGAAAAGAAGTTTAATGCTTTGTAGTATTTATTACGTAAAATTTAAAATTATAATTAATACATGAAATGGAAGAGCAACTCAAACGCAAGTTTACAAGTGTTCAGTGTGAGCACCTTTCGTCACACGATACGCATCAAGTCTATAGCCCCGTTCTTCTCAAACGTTGAGTAGTGTTTGTGTTGTAATTGTTGCAACAGTTGCCTAAGTCCTGTTTCTTAGATCGGTTAGGTCAGCTGGTAGTGGAGGCATGTACACACGATCCTTTATAACCCCCCTCAGGTAAAAATCATATGGCGTCATATGCTCACCCGATCTGACGCCATGTGATCACCCAGATGCGCACACTATGAGTGTCAACATATCCACTGAGGTGAAATGACGATTCATCACTGAAGAAAACATGATCCAGGAAGTCGTCGTCCAATAACATTTCATGTGCAAAGTTGGCATGTAGATGTTGGTCTGTAGGCTTTAGAGCCTGTACCAATTGAAAACGATAAGTTGTAAGCGTTTCCATAAAATTTTCCAAACAGTCGTCGCCGTAACTGCTATCACGACTAGCCTTCCGAACTGATTTTTCAGGCTACACGTGAAAGATTCTTCACTCGCTGAACACTCTTCACTAACTTCCCTTTGCTAAGGCAGCCGGTATTTTCAAACTGATGATACGATGTATAATATATGGCGTAATGGCAAACCGCACATTGAGTTGATCAATGTTAACGAATTTCGCTTATTGCGCATGCTCAAAAGTGTACCGTTTGGCGTGGGAGAAAATACTGGCGAATAAAAATAAACAACCCTACACAAGCCTGTTCGTCATGTAGGCCTAGCGACTGTATACGATTGCAATACTACGGACACTTTTTTTGTGCTCATTGCACTTGCTTCTGTTTCATTTCATTTTGGTTTATTTTGTTCATAAACATTACATTTAATATCAGTTATTTGTAATAATTTCTTTGGCTTTAATTCAGTAATTTAAACTATATCTATTCCTTAAGTTGTTGAAGTATTTATGAATGGAACGCATGGTAAATAATCGATTGCTTTTATTCCTCGGAAGTACAATCCATAAACAGCAGCATGTGATGTTTCCCGTTTTGTAATCCTTCTTAAACGTAAATTTGGGGGAGTTTACAATCGATATTTACACCTAAGTAAAGAAGCAACGTACAACTTAACAAGTTTCAAAACCCTGAACTATTTACGTCCAGATAACAGAACATCAACCATGTTTATATTATTTATCTTCTTTTAAAATGGCACTAAAGTCGTAATTGCGCCAGATTCTCTTTTGGACATGCGCAGTGTGCGTAATTCGTTTAACATTGTTCAGCTGAATATGCGGTCTGCCATTACGCTTACGGGTGTTATTATCACTTGGGATATCACATCTTAACTTGATCCGGAACTCGCATTGCATTGTAACTACAGATTCGGTTTTTACAAACTGCAGAATAAAAAAGCTTTCTGTTCACTATTCGCCATTTGCGCATGCGCGTACCAACAAACTGAACTTTTTGAGTTGGTCTTTCAGTTCATCTATTAAGTATGATTTTAAGTTTTACGTAATAGATGCTACAGAGCATTGAAACCCCGATATTCATTTAGAAACGCACTGTATATATACACCCCCTTACCAGTTCTTAAAAGTCCTCTTCAGCCTTTACGCAAACGTTGGTCGTTGACATATACTTCCTATTAAAAAGTGTTTTCAGTTGACGAGAATATTCACATTTTGGCAATTTCATTTAAAAGGCTGGATAATTGACGAGATTAAGCTTTTCATGCGGTCTTACTGTTCCTGTACATGTATTTTGGAAAGTTTTATGCGCGTTATGATTAAGACGTCAAGAAATTTGATTCCCGTACGACAGAAATTGACCGGGTATTTAATTTCAGAATTTGTAATTTTTGATATCATTTTCAAGTTGCCTTGAGGGATCGGATAATTAATTTAGAATAATTTATAAGAAATAAGTTTAAATGAAATGCAGGCAGAAAATGTGTGTAATTCAATAGGCTTGAAGGAAGTCATGTGGTGTCCGCATCGTATTTTTTGTGTGCTTTTTTAGGAAAGGGGGCTGGTAGTAGATTTAGATTGACTGATATGCTATAAAAAGATCATACATTCCGTTTGGAAATGCTGTTGCGAGCTCTGGAGCTGTGTGATTTTGGTACAGCTGTGGGAAATAATCTAATTCAGTTAAGGGTCTTTTTTTACTCCTTAGCTTTTCACACTGCATCATATTTTTGGATTGCGTCAGGGATTTTCCTCCCGTCTATTCTAGATTAAGAACTATTTGGTCGTCCAATAAGTAATGCGGTTTTTTTAAATTGAACTAAATGTGGGAGGGTGCAGGATGACCTACTTGCTGATCAACTTGCTATAAAAGCAGGTATTAATTTACCTTATTCTTAGAGCAAGTGTGGAAGAGAGAAACTCGCTTTTAACAATTATTTTTGCAAATCTGAATGGAAGTGTCGGACCTATTCGACATTAATGCCGTGTTCCTGTTACATGAATGCAGTAAGGAGCTTATTCGACATTAATGCAGTATTCCTGTTACATTAATGCGGTATTTCTGTTACATTAATGCAGTAAGGAGCCTATTCGACATTAATGCCGTGTTCCTGTTACATGAATGCAGTAAGGAGCCTATTCGACGTAAATGCAGTAAGGAGCTTATTCGACATTAATGCAGTATTCCTGTTACATTAATGCGGTATTTCTGTTACATTAATGCAGTAAGGAGCCTGTTCGACATTAATGCCGTATTCCTGTTACATTAATGCAGTAAGCAGCCTATTCGACATTAATGCAGTATTCCTGTTGCATTAATGCAGTAAGGAGCCTATTCGACATAAATGGAGTAAGGAGCTTATTCGACATTAATGCAGTATTCCTGTTACATTAATGCGGTATTTCTGTTACATTAATGCAGTAAGGAGCCTATTCGACATAAATGCAGTAAGGAGCTTATTCGACATTAATGCAGTATTCCTGTTACATTAATGCGGTATTTCTGTTACATTAATGCAGTAAGGAGCCTATTCGACATAAATGCAGTAAGGAGCTTATTCGACATTAATGCAGTATTCCTGTTACATTAATGCGGTATTTCTGTTACATTAATGCAGTAAGGAGCCTATTCGACATAAATGCAGTAAGGAGCTTATTCGACATTAATGCAGTATTCCTGTTACATTAATGCGGTATTTCTGTTACATTAATGCAGTAAGGAGCCTGTTCGACATTAATGCCGTGTTCCTGTTACATGAATGCAGTAAGGAGCCTATTCGACATTAATGCAGTATTCCTGTTGCATTAATGCAGTAAGGAGCCTATTCGACATTAATGCAGTATTCCTGTTACATTTGTAAGGTTTTAGTTAAACTAACCAAGTTTTATTTTAATTTAAAACTTTCTATCTCCTCTCTGTTTCAACTTCCCGTCAGAAGAAGCGCGCGTTTTCAGCTTATGCTAATTTTGAAGTACAGCCAAGTACTATTTAAACCAGAGGTAGAAACCTCTCGGTGTGAGAGAGATTTAGTCTCAGATCACGGTCACTCTGCTCGACGTTCGCCTGACCGGCTAGCAGCTAAATTATAAGCCATAGTGCTTACTACGTGATTGCTTATTGAAATAAATTGAAGTGCGCTAGTAGTATTCCTTGCTACGCACAATTTAGTTACAGGCCAACTCCGCGATTTAGCTCTGTGAGCAAAGTTTAATTAAATTTCTATTTAGGTTTAGTATAAATTTATTTGATTTGTTAAGTTAGGCCCGAGTGTGGTCTTTTACTTTCTGTATCCCTCCCGAGTTGGGAAGTGTGTAAATAATAGTGATTTAATAAAAGAGGATTTTAAATCCCTTTCAAGTGCAGTCATTTTCCAGCACAGTACCTACATCAGAACAAAGCTAACATTTTATCAGCTCACTGTTCCAGTTCAGGACTTTAGACTTAAGGATAAGGACCCTATTACAGACTTTACCATGTTTCCTAAGGCTATGCACAGAACACTCAGTCCTGATACATTAATGCAGTAAGGAGCTAATTCAACATTAATGCAGTATGGGGATCGCCTAAGTATAAGCCAGTGTTAACGGCGATGAGACGAGTCGGAGAGAAGACTATAGAACTTGATAAGGACGTCATGGAAACCGTGGTAAAACAAAATTCTGTCGTGAATAAGTGTTGGCAGAGAAAGGAGGAACGAGACAGTATTTTAAATTAAAAAAGAACCTATTTTGGGGAGAGCGGGGGGGGGGAACTTTCAGATTTTACATTACGCCGGAAGGGGCGTTTATTCAGCGTTTAATGTGTTACCTTTATTTATTAAATGTGATGTTCTTCGCATTTAAACCATAAAATTCAGTTCAACAGCAATATCGCAAAGTAATTTTAAAATGAGCATATCTTTAGAATTTCCGATGCACAGTCTCGCGAGCGGGAGATAAGAATGTTCCCCTCCCCCCGTACAGTGTCGCCATTGCTCGCTTTGAAATCGCTCAGTTGCTTGATCAGAAACTCGTAAGTACTTTACAAAGTATGAAATAGATAATAAAACAAATTCCAAACTTGGCCTCCCAGATGCCCATATTCGAGTGGAGACACGTTATTCAAAATTGAATGGCTCTAGGTACCGTTGTTTTATCACAATGCGAGAATGGATACATTTATGCAGATTCTTCATTATTTAACGTCTTTAAGTATAATACAGGGCTCTAATATTTGGTGGCAACAATTTGAAAAGTGAACCGACATTTATAGTGAATCAACGCAAAATGACAAAACAAAAGTAATAGTCCTTCTATGCGAATTGCGCCTTTGGACTAAAAACTGAATTATTTATTTAGTTGCGCCATTATTATGATCAATAAGGACTTTATTTATTTATTTTTGATTTCGATGTAGCCAATTGTTAAATATGCATCTTTTAGGAATTCACTATCATCTTTCTTGGGAACGTGGTTTTCGAAGAGCGATCGAATGTTGACGAGGGTTGAAAGTTTGTTAGTAATGATGGATAGGCTTTCGAAAGCAGTTCCCACCCCCAAGAATATTAAACATTTTTATTTGGAGTGACTCAGCTTTTAGTTAGAAAAGTAAGATTCCCCTTTCAGGGTTGGTAGAGTGCTTCAGAAAGTTTAAAAAATTGCGTTTTGTTCGTCGAGCCAAATATTCCTAAGGTTATTATGCAAACCAAACAGCTGTAAAAATCATAAATTTAAACGCAAGCCGAGTGTTTTCAGGAAGAAGTTTCGTGTCCTTTGTCTTGTTTATGTACCCATTGTTATCTTCGTTTATATAGTATTTTGGTCAATTTGAAATGTCGGGGGAAAGAGCGTCAAAAATGACTGTCCTGGCCCCGTTCTACGCAGTTGAGTTCCCTGTTTATCGGAATTGATAAGATACGCGTGTTACTGAAGGTTTACATAGCCGGATGTTTTATCATTTCGCTGAAATATCCTAATTTGTAACCCAGTATTATCTGTGCTGTCACCTAGCGATTGCCAGGAAATCGTGGATTTTCCTCGTTGCGTTTTGAACCTAGGATAATGGGATGAAATGTAACCTTCGTTTTAATTCATTGGGTAATTAGCCTTCGTTTTATTTCATGGAGGGAGTTCCAGGGATAATTTGAAATAGTGTTGAAACATAATTTAAAATGCATGTTAAAGTTTAACTGATGAGTTATGTACAATTAAGGCATTATGAACATTCACTGAATTAGAAATAGTGTGTGTATACGGAATTCTGTATCTGCAGAATAACTCTATATCGTGTTGATGCTTAAAATGATAATAAACCAACCAATTAATGCTTCGAAAATTAGTAAGTGCAAATTATTTCTACATACTAGCCGCTGACGTGGCCACTCGACTAAAATAATTATAATAAAAAAAGAAAATGAAAAATCTGAAAGGTTTCAGATTTTAAATTTCGCCCAAAGGGTCCCTTTTTTAACATTTTGTGTGTTACCTTTATTTGTTAAATATCATGATCTTCGCACTTAAACCATAGTCTTCAACAGCAATATCGCAGAATAATTTTAAAATGAGCGTATCTTTAGAATTTCCGTTACACAGTCTCGCGCGATGGAGATAAGAAATGTTTTTTCTGTACAACGTTGCCATGGCTCGCTTTGAAACCCTCAATTTTATTGATCAAAAATTCATTCAAGTTTTACAAAATATGAAATCGATAATAAAGCAAATTCCAAATTTCAAATTTGAGCTTCCAGATGCCCATATTCGCAGGAGGATTACGTTATTCAAAATTCGATGGCTCTAGGTACCGTTGTTTTATCACAATGCGAGAAACATACATACATACATTTATGCAGATTCTTCATGATTTAATTTCTTTAAATATAACGCAGGGCGATAATATTTGATGGCAATAATTTGAAAAGCCAAACAACGCTTATAGTGAATCAACGCAAAATGCCAAAACGAAATTAATAGTCCTTGATAAATTGGTGGTAAATTGGGCAGATTGCCCCTTTGGACTGAAAATTATTCGGTGTTGTAATCGAACTAATGTAATTTCATGATTCCGGTTAGTAGTTAATAACAGTTAAAGTGAATCTGCTTTAATCTGTTAAAATGAATCTGCCTGTTTAAAAATCTTGAAGGAATTTCATTATCTTTTAAAATTTTAATGAGAATTAGAATTTCTTCATTTTATGTTTCTATTTCAGTGCAAGTTTTTTTTTTAAATTCTGCTAATTTGGTTAATAATAGTATTTGTTATAACATTTTTAGATATGTTGGAGTTCCAGTTTATAAGTTTATTAGCAGAAAAATTAAAATCTTTCTTTTATCAAAATGTTAAATTTCTGTAAGATTATGAATACTTAGATCAAGATAAACTATTTCTGTTTGGTTTTTATTGGTCTTATTTAGTTTTAGACAATTTGGGTATGTGTTGCTGTTTTCGACGAGATTAAAATTGTTGAAAGTAATAATGTGATCAATATATCTATATTAGTGTGTTCAAATTTACTGAAATCGTTATCAGAAAGGCTCTTTAGGAATTTGAATTCTTTTAAAAAAAAGAAATATGTTACAAATATGAGTTAGATATGAACTTCCCATATAAGATATATCCCATATATCCTTGGGTTTTCCCATATATCCCTTGTGTTTTTAGGTAAAGAAAGTTGGAATGCTAAATATATTGTTACGCTTTCCTCTTCAAGGGTTCGTGGATTTGGAGTGAATAACGACGACACTACTTGATGAAGTATCGAAGCACACTTTATTGGCCAGTATTTTCCAAGACAGCTCCAAAAACACGCTTACAGTTGTCTAAGAACTACTATAAACACGCTGAGACAATTAACGACACAGCCTTCAGGCTATCAGGTTTCAACGGTGAAGACGGCTTCACAGCAAAGCACCAGAGTACAGTTCCCGACTCTGCTCGGTCTTTCTCGGAAATCCACGCACTCTCGAGACTCTCCACGCTAGAACTCGCGATGCACTCGACGATACGCTAGAGTATAGCTCCCGACTCGGTTCGGTCGTTCTCGGAGCTCAACACACTCTAAGATAAAACTCGACGATGCACTGCCTCGCGATACACTAAGAGACTCGCTGGATGCACTCGAAGACCAACTCGGCACTAGACTACGCACTGATTTCGCACTGACCCCAACTGACTCCCTCTCCACGTACCAGCAGGGTTTATATAGCTTTTGGCTTGTGTTCGAGAACGTTCTGGGCTAAATCAGGAAGAATTCGTTCTAGAAGGTTCTCCAGGCGTCTATAACATATAGTCAATTTTGACGCCAAATGGGCGATTTCTCGCCGAATGTGGCAACCCTGCCTTCCCTTGCCATTTTCTGGCAACCCTAAATCTGCTATGCGGGGAAGCTATTTTACCGCGCCTTTATATGTAATATGTAACAAAATACGATGTCTGGTCTAAGAAATAATTGGCGACCTCAAAATTAACTATTCTAAATTTGGTGTTTTCCCCGCAAGTTCATCTGTTCTCCCAAATTCGAGATCTTTCTATGTTACATAACAACCTAAAATTAACCAATAGGAGTTTAGCTGCACTTGTGCACATACTGTATAAACCCTCTTCGCAAGCAACTACGTCATTCATTCCTTTCATAGTTTCCCCCATGCCAACATCCACGCTGCTTTGCTTCTCAGTCTAAGATGTCTACGTCTTACTATATATGTATATATACTTACATATTCCGTGCGTACGGGTTCGTAATAGATTGAATGCACACAGAACGCAGAACCGATGATGCTTGATAAAATTTATTTTACGAGAAGAAACACTTCACAGTTCTGGAATTTTCCACAGAAATATTTGTGCAACTCTTCCCGGTATGACAGAATACAATCAGTAGTTATACTTCAAACTACTAAGAACGTTAAACACAACGCTTCGAAAGAGCGACTCTAACATGAAGATACATGTATCTTATGGAGATGTATCTGAATAGTCTGAAGCCAACGGTGAACTAAACCATTATTGGGAAACTCACCAACTACCACCTTTAGCCGAGATTATCGAGTGTTTCACTCGACGTGTTCCGGCTCAGGAAAATAATACCTTCTAAGGATAAAAAGTTCTAATCAGAATCCTTCTACTCGAAATTACCGGAAGGCATATGAGGTTCGGATGCGGTTGTTGTTGTTGCCCAAGCCCACGAGAATTCTCGTGAGCTCCAGATTACGCCTGTTGTTGGAAACAGCCTTGAGCACCTAACAGGTGACAGTGCGATTTGGCTCAGTTCCGCCCCCCAATTTTGAAGAGGAGCACCCCGGGGGAACGGGTCCAAAGGGTTTCCCAATCCTCTCCCCTTCCACCAAACCACACGAGAGGACTTTCGGCTCTCCGTATATTTAAAGTGCCGGCATGCCGCACCGGCACTGTACATTTCCAAAATCCATGCCTTCTCCGGGATTCGAACCCGAGACCTTCGCCACGGCAGTCAGCGACGCTAACCACTATACCGGTTGGGTGGCTCGGATGCGGTTAGAGTTACATAGAAGATCAAATTAGTTATTCAATTACAATACTCATTACAGTTATCCAGGAACCGGATCCAAATGTCGCCAGGTTTGAACTGTCGCCAGTTTGGCGATATCTCGCCAATAGCCATTTACACCGAGATAGCCATTTACTCGATGCTAAATAGACTTGCCTCTGTATTCTTACTCTTCTGGTAGGACTTCGCTTCAATAGATTTTCATATTGCTTTTCCCCTGACGAGTCCACTGAAGCTAGACATAGGCTAAATTTCCATTTACTGCCATTTTTGTATTTTTGCTGTTTTTTTAATTTTAATTGTGTTTGTGCTTTAATGTTGTTTATGTGTAGCAATATTTAAAGTTGATTTTCTTAAATACCAGCATTTGTTTTTTTTTTATGCGCTTTTCTATTGAGTAATTAATTTGCTAAAATGTCTTATCTTTGTTATGAGTATCAAATTTTTTTTTAGGCGATTGCCTTTAGAATTTTTCTCTTTTTGCTAGGAACAAGTCTTATCATTTACTTTTGGGCGATTGCTATTAGAATTTACTTGCTTTATTTGGCTTTGATCCTAATTTCGCAGCTTAATGCGTAAAATATTTGACCTATAGGTCACTTGTTCATCTACTACTTCCTTTAACGTTATTTAAAAATATATTGTTGCGTTATACGGGTTCGTGGATTTGAGAGTATCGGATGAAAACACGATGCAGAACAATAAAAAGCACAATTTATTTACAAGAATCACTATTTACAGCACAGTTTCGAAATTACCTTTAAAAGCGTCGAAAATCTACAATAAATACGCTGAAACAATCGGCAACACAGCTTCAGGCTGTAACTGTAAACGTAGCTTCACGGCAACACTAAACTTATAATAAACACCGTGGAACAATCACCAATACACTGTCAAGCTATACTGTAAAGTTAGCTTCACGGCAAAGCACTATCTCGATCGCTTTCCGTTCACAAAACTCTCGCGTAGCTTAGCACTTACAGTAAGCAGCGATTCTCACAACTCTCACAACTAATCACACTTAATCACACTACTAACTGGCTCTCAGAAACGAAGGGGTTTATATAGCTTTTCTTTAGGTTCCACACGTTTCGAGAAATATCTCGACAGGAAGTTATTCTAGAAGCTTCCCGATTGGACCATGGGATCGCCAAATGGGCGATAAAGTCGCCAATCTGGCAACCCTAGTGCTATGCCGGAAAGCTTACATACAGGCGCAACCGCCGAATTTTTCGCAACAATATGTATATATATAAGTGCAAGAAAATTCGTAACAATCTTTTTAAAATTTCATATCTAAAGTTTATTTATTTATTCTTATTAGCTGTTTTAAATTTCTTATTTTACTTTAACTTTTTTTTTTAAGTCTTTTCATCAGAATTTTGATTGTAGATGGTTATTCGATAATAATATTTCACAGCATTAAATTTTTTTTACATGTCAGCCTGCAATGTAACTTTGTTAATTTGGATTAGCCGTCTAATTTTACTCTCTAATAATACTTTTTATACCTTTTCAGCACCTGACCAGACACACTTAGAAAATAGTGTTAAATAAATGTTTGGGGAGGGAAAGAAAAGTAATGTGATATGAACTTCCTCCTAAGTGTTTAATGAAATGACATTCAGGGACATATTATTATGTCTACCTGTGTTTTCAATTAATCTCTCGGGAGTGTACGCCACTTGAGTAGAGGAGGGTGGAGCGTACGTGTTTATACTGAATGCTGGCAGTGTAATTAGATGAGGCCATTTCGTTGCTTTTAAGTGAGCATTGGATAGAAATAAGAACTTTCTAAAACTGAGATTTTACATGTCCAAAATTTCGTTTAGGTTTCTGTTTACTCGTAACTTTTAGATGGCTCTCTAATAATGTTCTGAATAGAAAAATTTTCAAGCCTTTTTGTGCCTGTCTTCAAGTGTGTTGTCATTTATTGAAGAGGGCGTTGGCAGTAGGTTTTCAGTTTCTGAAAAAGGAAAAACTGATTGATTAGAAATTTCAAGGCAACTGCCATTGATTCCGAAAGTCTTTTGACAGTCGGTTTTGATTTGTAACATAAATGGGTTGGGAAGTAACTATTATATTAAATAAACACGGGAAAAAAATTAATTCAAGGAGAAAGTGTCGAAATATGTAAATAAACTGGAAGTTGGGGTAGGGTAATATTGGTTAAGTTTCTTTGTAAAGGTATTTAAAATTCGATGTTTCGACGGAAAACAAATACGTAATAAATGTCGTATGTAAATTTAATTCCGTATGTTTTTGCTTCCGGAATATCGAAAAATTTCGTGTGTCATATTTCAACGAAAATAACTATTCTGACCACTTTGGAATTCTTTTGAATGATTTTTTTTTGGTTTCACATCTGTACGTACGGACAGAATGAAGGACTCTTTCTTTCAAAACGAATTGTAAAATGGACTCGGTTTTTTCGTGATGTTTGTACGTGTGTACGTACGTTTGTATGTATCTCGCGTAACTCAGAAACGAGTAGCCGTGGAACGCTGCAATTTTGTATAATGGGACTGCTATAACATGTAGTTGTGCATCTCCCTTTTCGTTGCAATCGATTGCACCAATCATATATATATATACACATTATCACCTCTTACCCGGCTTGGTGGGCTTAGTTTTTTTTTATTCTTATATGTTGGTAAATTGTGTATTTTTTGTTTCAAAATTGATTGAATTATACTGTTCATGTTAAGTTTTTATGCCTTTAATTAATCTGCATGCAGTAGCTGTAGAATCATCAACAATTATTTTGGTTTAAGTGACGTTAGGCATAGCGAGGTTTACATTTGAAACTCTTAGCAGAACAGTGAATTAAGTTAGTAAATGTAAAGGTCCATCAACTTCAGTGCCTTTTTGCACAGCCGAACCGATTTGCATAGTGGAACCGAAAGGTAACTTTCAATTTTGCACACCGGAAATTTGTCTTCTTTCCCGTTGGCTTAATTGCTTTTTTGTGACTTTAGAAACGTTGATTTTAACCACAAAAATTGCTTTTTGAAACTTTAATTTTAATTGTAAAAAAAATTTTGTTACTTGTTTTTAAGTGTATTTGGTGTTCAGGGTTTTCTGTAATTTTACCAAGTATTTTACAATTTTTAATGAAGATGTTTTGCGTTTTTGTGTGTTTTTGCCTTTGCCGCGAATTGAGAATTAATTGAATGAGAAATATATCTCTATTGAAATTCAAGGAACAGCAGAATATTTAATAAGTCGTACAAGAAAGTTATGTGGTGTTACACGAGATATTTAAAAAAAAAAAAAAGTGCGAGCTTAAAATTTAAACTGCGATTTTCCCTGATTGAAACACAGACTAGTAACTTTTTTTTTTGCCTGTCTTCCCTGAGAAACAAACCTTTTGACGGAGGTTAAGACTTAAAGAAAGAAAAGCTCTACACCAGCATATCTAAGGCTTATTCTGTAGGAACGCAATGAACTTATGAGAACGGGCAAATTTTTCGTCCCCGAAAGCACTAAACGTGATCACCCTAGTCGTGCACATACGACGATTGTAACTCCTCAAGGAAAGGCAGGCGTTATGGAACGATGTAACCAGGTATGGGGGAAGAAATTTGTCACTTGTTCGTTTCTTACATTGTTGTCAGGTCGGATTCAGGGCAATTTTTTCACCCCGTCAAATTCTACTTGACAGCTAGCATTATATCGGCAGGGGAAAAGTGTTTCCATCATCTATTGATATTGCATTATACAGTGTATTTCAGGCTGAAATACTGCTAAATGCTGTACCAACTATTTCTTAGTTTTTGGGTAATACTGTAATTCCTGCCGCAGCCCTAAATAATACAAGGCCCAATATTTTATTTTGTTATTTAACTATTTATCATTAATTTAATAATGTATTAAATTTTTATTTATCTCTTTACATTTTATTGCATTTAATTTAAATACTTTAATATTTTAATTTTTAGTTATTTTACTTATTTATTTTTTCCTCTTTCATCGCGGAACACTTAAAATGCATGATGATTCGAAAGTTCTCTTCAGTAGTTTGGTGGTAGAGATGGAGGGAGACCTTCGAATCTGCTCCCCAGGGAGTCTTCCTCAAAACTCCAAAGTAGTTGCGCAGAGTCATGCTGTCATCTGTGTCCATGGC
Source organism: Stegodyphus mimosarum (assembly GCA_000611955.2). NCBI lineage: Eukaryota > Metazoa > Arthropoda > Arachnida > Araneae > Eresidae > Stegodyphus > Stegodyphus mimosarum. The sequence goes on from KK120949.1 coordinate 119,402, forward strand.
CCATGCCAGCAACAGATGCAAACGCAGTTCTGCCCTTTTCTTCAGTATAGGCCCGCCAGTAACCAAGTTAAGAGCGCTGAATTCTGGGAGTTGGAGCTGAGTTCGATCCTAGGCGAACGAGCTGGCTACATGTTTGGTTTTCTTGGTTTTTCCCATGTGTAACGTGATTTCGAGCTAGTTTTCGCCAGATAATTCTCTAAGAAGACGTTTCTTATCCTAGGCAAATATAATCTGTCTATCATAAGAAAAGTTCTCGCCACTTAGCCTGCAGCTGTCTGTTGCCGTAGAAACGAGCCTTAACCTATTTTCCGTAGAGATGTCTTGAAGATTTACTTTTCGGTTTGCCATCCTGGCGCATTTAAAGACGGATTGGTTCGCCCCTATTTGAAATATAGTAACCCTGTTGCTATAGCGACCGCCACCCACCAGACACTGTTTCGGGATCTGTTCTTGTAGGCAGACAGTAGCTTTCGTGTGCTTTCCCATATTCAAGTAACTCGCCACAATAAAATTGGTGACGTCTGTCTCCAGCAGTGCATACTGAGCACCGTTATTGGTGAGGAGATGATGAAATGATCAGTCGATTCAGATACGCTTCACGTACGGTCTTCGAAAAAAATCAGCTAATTTGACTTCTATAAAAAAGTGTCTTCAAGTCGGTTAACGATTGTAAATCCAATAATACGTGCGGAGAACGTAAAATAATGAATTTCTGTAATATAAGTATTTATTTTTTATCTATATTTACTTATACTAGCTACTGAACCTGTACGCAAGGAGTTTTATAATAGAAGAGTAGAAAAATAACGTTTATATGCTGGATATATAAGCGTATTATTTTTTGCTAAACTATTTGTTTTTCCGCTTTTGAATTTGTTTTAGTTTAGCAAGCATTGTGCGCTTCAGAACGATTGATCTGTTCTCGAACGGATTATCCTCTAATGTCAGGATCTTGGTGTTTATATAGTTCTTAGAAATTTATCCGTACGCCTCCTTTTTTTGGGGGCGGGAGGCAGTAAAGATTTATTCTACCGAAACTCAGCACATGATTACTTGCGAATCTATTTCTTTTCGTCTAAAATCTCCTGCGTACTGTCTTCGAGACCAGTATCTGCATTTCATAATCTCCCAGGACGTGGCTTATGTTATTGAACTCTTACAATAACGAAATGTGAAATGCAATCGCTACCGACTCGCGAACAAAGACTGACGGCAAGCTACCGTGGCGGTTCTTGACGTAAACTGGTTAATGCAGTGTCCTTGAGGTTCATGTACCAAAAACTTTGACCTTTTTCTCTCGTGTCATCGTCTTTCTGGCATCCTGCAACCGCCGCTGCTGCAGCCTACCCGCATATTTCGAAGTGAAGAGAATTCGCCGAAAAATCTTTGTTCGCCGCAAAATCCGCCACTCCTATTTTGACAACGGATGTCTCTCCTCCCGCCCTCCTGCCCATCGAACTAGTGAAACTGGATAAAATTTTATTTTTCCGTGTACTTTTGACACCCAAGCGAAATGTTTGTCTGGTTTATGTTTTAGAAAGGTTCGCGCAATGCATTTGAGATGAAATTTGTTCCCCAGTATGCGTTTGAAATGTTCAGGTTGAAGTATACGGACTGGATGTTTCTTTCTTGTTGAAATGAAATAAGTGGTATAATTTCAGTCAGTTGGGCAGTTTCTCGGTTAAGTTTCACGCCCACCAGCGGCCGAGCGGTAAAGTCGCGGAACACCGGTTGTTCGGCACAAGGTTCGAATTCCGGGAACGGGTGGCTGCGTGGGCCTTTTTCATGGTTTTCGCCAGGAGTAGCGTGTATACGAGCCAGTTTCCCTTAGAAAGTTCTCCACGAAGGCATCGAGGCTTTGCCGTAATCACATAAAACGAAAAAATGAAACCCTGTAAAGCTTTCCTGTAAATCTTTTCGTTATCCTTTGTGAAGAACTGAAATAAACTAAAACAAATTTTAGCCCTTGCGCGTACCCCCCCCCCCCCCC
>KK120949.1:121414-161626 GCA_000611955.2 Stegodyphus mimosarum
GCCGCCCCCCCCCCCCCCCATATTCAAATATGGTATGATCGGACTGTTATTCTTTTATATTGTCATTTTTATTGTTTGCGTGTGGCGCTTGATATATAAAATTCGGAACCCGGGTCCAAAACCTCTTACAGGAGTCTCTTTCCTTTTTTAGGGCCCACCAGCGGCCGAGCGGTAAAGACGCTGAACACTGGTAGCTCGGTCCGAGGTTCGAATCCCGCGAACGGGCTGGCTGCATGGGCGTTTTCGTGGTTTTCTCCATGTGTAACGTGTATACGAGCCAGTTTCCCTTAAAAAGTCCTCCACGAAGACATCCCTTCCCTTTAGGCAGATAGCCCTCGTGTGCTTTGCCATAATTGAATAACCCAACCCAACCCTTTTTTAGGGGAAGGGCAATGTAATCATTGATGTCAATAATGTATATAAAATAACTTACTGTGTTGTTGTTATTGCTCATGCTCACTTGTCTGACACCTAACAGGTGACAGTACGATTTGACTCAGTTCCGCCCCCAATTTTGATGGAGAGCACCCCGGGGGGGTACAGGTCCGAGGGTCTTCCACTCCTCTCCCCTTTCACCAAACCACATGAGCAGACTTTCGGCTCGCTGCATATTTGAAGTGCCGCCATGCCGCACCGATACATTACTTCTCCGGGATTCGAACCCGAGCCCTTCGGCACGGCAGTCAGCGACGCTAACCACTATATCTGTTGGGCAGCATAACTTACTGTTTTCTCATATAAAGAGATTTAAGCTAAAAATAGCTTTAACTTTTTGTATAGTTTATTTTCATGGTTTCAAATTGTTATTTGCTGTATTAAAATATATAAGTTTATGCGCTTTAATTCATGTTCCTGTGAAAACTGGGTTGTAAAGAGAAGACTCTAGAGAATTCGTATTACTTTTATTTCGAAACTTAATTAAGAGATTATATAAGTAAGATCAAAATAATGCAGTTTAATTATGTATCCATTTAATAATCAAAAACCCATATCCGCCATTTGCAATGGAACAAAAACATCTTTTAAAAGTTTCAAAATGTCCGCCAAGTGATAAGCAACCTAGGGTTAAATGTGAAGCAAACGATATACTATAGTGGGTCTTCGGTTCACTAAGTTCGTTCGTGAAGGCCGTTTGTCATCTAAAACAATTTTCTTCATAGGAATCATTTCCGTGATAGAACTTGAATGTATTTTGCTTCCTAAGTTTTCTTGGAGATAATTTCAGAGTTTCCGTTAAGAATATTTTTGTTTTTATATTGACCCATATTCTTGTCTGTAAAAGCTAAATTTGCTAACCCAGACGCAGCTAAAACATCTCCAAAATATTATTTTTCTACTCTAGTGCTAACTAACAGGTTTTTGAATTCAGTTCTGCTTTCGCCACGCAGTATTTCGTCTCCATCCGACTAAAAAATATAAAAGTTTGATTCCTTTGAAAATGTACTTTGCTTACAATGGATATTGCAAACACCAGACATATTTTAAGTCCAAAGGGGCTTTGTCTCTTAAGGACTATTGTTTTCGTTTTGCGATTTTCCGTCGGAAACATTAAAAGTCTGAATCATTTTTCAAACTGTTGCCACCAAACCTTGCAGCGCTGCATTATATTTAAAGAAAATAAATAATGAGAAATTTGCTTAAATGTATATATATTTCTCCAAATGTGATAAAACAACGGTACCTAGAGCCATCCAATTTTGAATAACGTACGTTTCCACCCGAATATGCGCATTTGGAAGCCCACATTTGGAATTTGTTTCATTATCTATTTCATATTTTATAAAACTTAAAACGAATTTTTGATGAACAAACTCAACGATTTAAAAGCGAACAATGTTAACACTCCAGGGGAATATTTTTTTTATCTAAAGTGCGCGGAACTGTGTATCGGAAATTCTAAAGGTAGACTGATTTTAAAATTATTTTGGGATATTGCTGTTGAAGTGAATTTTATGTCTTAAGTGCGAAGAACATGATATTTAATAAATAAAGGTAACGCACAAAACATTAAAAAACGCGCCTTTGAACGTAATTTAAAATCTGAAATCTTTCAGATTTTTTTATTATACTTTTTAACTGTCTTAAAAAAAAATCTCAATGTATGAAAATTGAAATGTGCCAAAAAAATTAAATCACCTCTTGTGGAAAACATTTTCTTTAATATGGTGTCGTGGAATTGCACGTAACTGTTCTAAAAGCGCCCCTTTTCAGCTCCTGGAGGGCTCCGGGGAAGAATTTGACGGGAGGAAATTCAGTGGCGTAAGCCGTCTTGTACACACTCTACCGGCGGTGAGGGGGACATTTTTTTCATAAGCGCGCGGAACTGTGCATCAGAAATTCTAAAGATACACTGATTTTAAAATTATTTTGCGATATTGCTGTTGAACTGAATTTTATGCTTTAAGTGCGAAGAACATGATATTTAATAAATAAAGGTAACACACAAAACGCTAAAAAACGACCCTTTGGACGTAATTTAAAATCTGAACTTTTTCTTTTTTTTTTCTTTAAATTGATGAAAAATGTCCTTGCTGATCGTCCATTGTATCCAAGTGCCTAATGACGCTTTTACGATATTGAAGGTTAACTTTTGTTGCAAATTGTTGTTCTAAATCCTTCGAAAGTTTTACAAGACTAATTTTTTTTTCTTCTTGTGTGTGTGTGTGTGTTTTTTTTTTTTTTTTTTTTTTTTTTTGTAGGATAAATGCTCCATTCTTTTCTATTAGCTTGGTATATGTTGCAGACTGCAGTGCACTTTGAGCAGTTTCTCGCAATTTGCATTTTTTATAACATCAAAGATACTTGAACGCTTTTTATCTAGTATTAATTTTTTTTTCACTTCGAATACTTTTACCATCTTTAAAATGATGAATAAGTAAATATGTAATATAGTCTGTCTTTATTTATATCGTCTTGCCATATGCACTTCAGATGCGGAAATAGTAATAAAAATTCTGATGTGTACACCACATGACTTCCTTGTACAGATGCATTTAATTTGTTTAAGCTTATTAGATTAAATTAAATATTCTTCATCGATAGCGCATATAGCACAATAGAATAAACGCACTATTTAAAATCCACTGTATTTGTTTACCATAGCGATATTCTGGCGTTAGCTTCACTTAACAGCGTTACATCTAATTCATTTTATGACTCGGAACGCACAAAAATTATGTATATCATCTGGAGAATTACCTAATCGTTGCCACATGTTCTTTTCAAATATTATAATAAATCTAAAATGATGTGTAAACGAAATTAAACAAACAAACAAAAAGAAACTTTTCCACAGACGATTCAGTATTTCTCATTCAATTAATTCATTTCTCACTTCGCGACAAGGCAAAAATACATAAAAACCCAAAATATCTATATTAAAAATTACGAAGTAAATCTTAAACACTAAAATATCTTATTTCCTCGAATAAATTCCAGAATGGATTGTGCATGATTTAATTCGCAATGATAAAAGAAGGCGTTATCTTTGTTGTTGCGAAGCTTAATTTCTCTAGATTGGCAACAAATCCACTATTCGCCTGTTTCAAATGTAAACAAATATGGCTTCTATGGGAAAAATGATTAGGTTTAGCCGCACTTGAACAACTTTTAAATTGTTGATAATTGTTTAATTCTTGCATACGGATTTAGTGAAGACATAAAAACCTTAACCAGAATACAAAAACAACATAGTTCAATCATTTCTAAAGCAAAAAATGCAGAATTTACCAACATATAGGAATAAAAATACTGAGCTCACTGAGCCGAGTAGCAAGAGTGGATATACATATACAGAGTGTTCGGGATAAATTCGAAAGTTTCGTAAGGAAAAAGAAAATCCGCTTTGTATCTATTAAATTTAATGAATTGACAAAAAAATTACAGGCAGAGTAAATTACAATACTATCAACAAGATTCACTCAAAATAACCACCATTAGCACCATTAGCTTCAATCCTGCTTGGAAACCTCGAACAAGCTGATGCTACAGTCTTCCTGGGAAGAGCCTCAAACACTGTTTTAATTTTATCCATTAACTGGGCTTTTGTATTACTGGAAGTGCGACTGGCATCTTTTTCAACTGCGCCCCATACAAAATAATCCAAGGGGTTAAGATCTGGGAAGTTTGGAGGCCAAACATTTGGACTGGTGAAGTCGTAGAAATTTTCAGACAACCGTTTTTGACTTTTCCCAGAGGTGTGGCAAGGGGCGAATCCTGCTGCCATACATACGGCCTACCTTTGGCTACCCTTGTTATCCAGAGCTTGACTACAGTGTTTAGTAACTCCACGTAGCCATCTGATCCAATGCCAGGGTTCTTCAACACCTGTTCCTGCAGATTTGCGAGGAATTCTGCTGTACGAACGCAATTAGATCGTCTGCCAGGGATCTTTCTTCTTGCTACATCCTCGTAGTCACCATTGCAAGTCTCTAGTTCATGCCTGATTGTTTTTACTGTGTTCAGGGAGCATTGGGCAGCAGTCATAATATCCTTATTTTGATAGCCGGCACGAATCATCATGATGCAAGTTATTCTCTTCCATGATTCAGGTGGGTTCCAATTATCCATCCTTTGTGACGTCTTGTATATGAATGAAGAAGGGTCCAAACTTTTAAATGACGAGTAGTGTGTGTCAATACCTCCAACCTACGGAAAAATATAATCAATTATGAATATGTTAAATTTATCCCGAACACCCTGTATTTAGATACTTTTGATGCGGCCGATTGCAATTAAAATAGAAGGTGCACTTATACCTGTTATAGCAGTCCTATATACAAAATTCAACGTTCTGAGGCTATTCGTTCGGTCAAAATTGATATTTTCGTTGAAATATGGTACTCGAAATTTTTCGCGGTTCCAATACTTCCTTTTTACTTCGTAGAAGGAATAAAAAATTATGACGAGAAGCAGTCTGCCAAAACATTTCAACAAAACTCTTGAGCGTGGCAATTATTACACGAGTTACTGATTAACACTTTTTAAATAAATTATTTTCATTTCCAGGAATATTTTGCAACAAACGATTCTTAAAATTCAGAAAAAATAATGTATTGGGGGTGAGTGTTGAAGATCTGTGTTCCAATATATAAGTATACAAGATCTATTCATATAACTTTCAAAATTACAAGTCTTCGAAAATAGATGTGAGCTGCTGTACCTTTTGCACTTTTATGAACTGGGAAGAACATTGAACCATCAGCAAATGAATAAATAGCAGCTTCCCACTTACGGAACTTGGATATTTGATTTTAAAACTCTGCTCAAATACGGCAGCAGCTGTGTACACTGTATACTCCATGAGGCGTCTGTATAACTTCCTGTGTATTTAGACAATGGTTTAATGCATTAATAACTGTCCCCCCCTTTTTTTTGGTTAAATAAGTGTGAGAAAATGACAAGCGCGCAGAGAAGAATTCAAATGGCTCACTGCTCGGGAAATTTGACGACCTGTGTTCAGAAAGCTAAAACTAATTGTGATGTTTGTAATTTCCGAAATCTTAGGACTTTAAATAACTTCTATGGAATCCCTACACCCTATCCAATTTATTAATCTAAATTTTCAGATTATTTGTATTCAAAATTTGCTAGAAAGAAAAAGTTAACCATCCATCTGCTTGTCAGTTAAAGATCGTCTGCTTCCTCCATTGATCTGATAGTTCCCCCAAAATGCTGTTTTCTTGATGCGTAGGTATGCACCGTGTCCACAAGTCTTTATCCGGCCTCTATGTTTGCAACCGATGGTTATAGACAGACACTTATATGTGATATGACACTTGCCCATGTAGAAGTTCCGCAGAAGCGACATTTGCGCACATCATCCCTGCGGGAATATGAAATTTTGTAACAGTGTAACCAGTTACAGGAAACTAGTGACACTTCCGCATAACTTGTCAGAAGCAATCAATAAGCCATAAGATTTATTGACTTCATTTTTCTTAAGTAGTGTTTATTCCTACATTGATGATTGTTTTGAGTGTTACGTATTATTATTTTTTACCTCATCTGTGTTTAGAACTTTACGTGAAATGAATTCCACCCTTAGTGAAATATCTAAAGGCAAACATGCTCAGTTATCGTTGTCGGCAGCGTAGTGTTTAAGCCAATTCTAAAGTGGTAACGTGGAGATGTATCAAAAGCAAAACTGAAAAATGGGATGACGATGCAAAATGACGTAGTTTTGAAAGTTTACAGAATGTATTGTTGCGTGCGTACGGGTTTGTTATGTATTGAATGCACAAGTCGTTGAAAAGTTAACAAAAATCTATTCTTTCCACAAAAAACAAATCAAAATGCTGAAATATTTCTACAGAGTTATTAGTACAATATCACAATATCTCAAACGTTAAACAGAATTCACTTCAAAACAGAGTTACAAAGTTAATATAATCTCACAGTGAATTCTTTACAATCAATCACAGCATTAAGTAAACAAACAGCAGTTCGCTTTAAACAGCTACAGCTACAATTACAACTGACATGAGATGTTTCAATTCGGCTTTTATAAGCCTTTTAATTATCAGTAGAACAATCTCGATTTTTCTGGATGGCAACAGTCATTACGAGATATTTATTTATTTTTTTACTTTTTTTTATAGTTTTCCGACGTAGCTTTCTCTTCCAAAATCGTCTGCGTTGCACGGGAAAATAAAGCAATTTTAATTACAATTCTACAGAAATAGCCAAATAAATATGAAATCCGTAACAGTATATATATATATATTTTTAAAATTTATGCTGTGGTTTAACCGGTTGGCAGTATTTCTGGAGCAAAAATTGCGTAAGATTCTGTGAGTGAGATATCTTTTTCGAAGCGAATTATATTGATCAAAGTTTTTTCCCGATTTATGTGCATAGAAATTTTTGTGACTTTATCTGTTAACATGAGAAATTCTTCCTAAACTGACATTTTATTTATTGTCAGTGAAGTACAAATGCAAATACACTCATGTCCAAACTTATGTTTACATGGATAAATTCACGGATTTCTCAGAGACTGACTTATAATTTAATGAATTTTCGTGGAATAATACATATCATGATGACACATAAACGCAAAAGAAAAAATTGAAGATCACCTCATATGATTTAAAATTGTAGCATGAAACAATAAAAATGGTAATAAAGTGTGACAAAGAGAGTTAAGAAAAAAAGGAATGATTCAGAAAAAGAATTAAGTCTTACGAATTTAATATGGAATATGACCTCCCCTGACTTGTACACACATATCACAACGTGTTTTAAGGCTGGAAATAACGTTGTTAACCACAGTTTGGGGAATTAATCTCCACTCTTCCAGCAATGCCGTCTTCAGAGCATTTACATCTCTAGGAGGAGGATGTATACGTGCAATTGCTCTTCCAAGGTAGTCCCATAAGTTCTCTATCGGGTTAAGGTCAGGAGAGTTTGGTGGCCAAGGTATTCGCTTAATGTCTTCACTTTCAAGGAATTCATCAACGAGGTTTGCTCGATGTGGACGGGCATTATCATCCATAAATAAAAAGTCAGGTCCATATGCACCCCTGAAAAGTCTTACATAAGGATCTAAGACCTCATCCCGATATATCTGGCCTGTCACAGATCCGCTGCTGAACACGTGTAGGGGCGTACGTCCATCGATCATTATTCCACCCCATACCATCACACCTCCACTACCGAAACGGTCACGTTCCACAATGTTCGAGGGATCATTTCGTGTTCCTGACTCCCTCCAGATGTAAACACGTTTAGAATCACCAGTTAAACTAAACCGCGACTCATCAGTAAAGAGAACATGGGACCATTGATGTTCAGTCCAGTTTTGATGTTCTTTACACCAATTAAAGCGATCCCTCTTTTTCTGTGAAGACAGTAAAACACATACCCTTGGCTTTCTGGCATAAAGGCCTTTTTCATTAAGCCTTCTGTATATTGTTTGCCGTGATGCAACAGTTCCAGTGGCGGCTGCAAGCTCTGAACTTAACTGGCGAGCAGTAGCCTTTCTGTTACGACGGGCAGTTAATGCCAGATACCGATCTTCAGAAGCAGTTGTCATTCGTTTCCGACCTTGTCCAGGCCTCCTTACAACACTTCCATCATTTTGAAACTGTTTCCATAGCTTAGAGACTGTCTGTCTTGAAATATTCAGACATGTGGCTGTTTCTATGATTGACTGCCCTGCTTCTAAACGGCCGATAATTCGCCACTTTACAGATTCTTCCAAATGATACTTCGAAGCCATAACAAACCGCTTTGAGTCCCTACACACTGAAATCAGACGCTATGTTGCAGAATTTCACTCAAATATTCAGTTTGCGCAAAGCGCTTGATTCACCCTTGGATGACGTAACGCCTAGATTTGCATATCACAAACCGTTTGATTACTTTTGATTGGATAATGCTAATTAGGCTTGGTTTTCACACATTCCCTGCAAATACGGATCACATTGGTTCGATATTTCATTGAATATCATCATTTTTGGGTACGTTAAGATAATTTTGGACATGAGTGTATTTCGCTCTTCAGCTTGGGTACGATTCTCAGAACTACGTATTTCGTCAGTTTTTATCGTACGGTTTCTAGGATTTATAATGAGGATAACATTTTCGTAAATTTAAGTTGAGCGAACGTATAAAAAAGTTTTGTTAATTTTTAACTTTTGTTTATTTTTAGAAATGCCAAACGTGAAAATTTGTGCCATTATATCTTTGTTTCTGCTCGAATCCATATTTCATGGAAGAATGGTTGGCATAGTCTCGAGGAAAACATTTTTGTAATTAGAGGTTTATGTGTACAGTGTACAACCAGTGATTTCGAAAATAAAAACCGGTGAGGACTTTTGTGGGAAAGGTGTGTGCTTAATTTTGAATGGAATATGAGTCCTTTTAAATTCTTTTCTACAATAATTATCCTTTTGTGGGTGGAATTTCTATTAAATCTGCTCCTGAAGATCCATCAATTCATAAAATATGTGGCCTTTTGTGGCATGTTTTTAAAACGCTTATAACATTCGAGTCGGTGATGAACTGAGCTCTTGTGTGGGATTGTGGGAGGGGTGACATAAAAAGTCTCAGCCATACTCAATAAGTCTGATATTCATTAAAATGCGAGGGTTGAGCATTGTTATGATGGAAGACAACACCGCGGCGATTGACCATTTCCTTCCATTTCTGCTTTTAAAACTGCTATTTGGAATCAATGTTTTTTGCAGATTTGTTCTCTTATATGTTGGCAAGAATTTGTAGTTTGCTGTTCCTGTGTAGTCCTACCATAAACAAAGCATTATTTCTTTCGGATGCAGTTACTCTCTCGATGTTACCCAAGGAGGTTCTTTTGGCCCACCCCATGATCTTTTTCTTTTAACATTGTTGTATAGTACCTACATCTGTTTCCCAGTAATGAGCCGTTGCCAAAAAGGAGCTTCTGGATATCTTTTCATCCGAGAATCACATGTCGAACCTCCTCGAGTAAGCATATTCTGCTTTGTTAAAGTATACGTCGGAGCAACTTACGTATCTTGTTCTTCTTCAAAATCTTGTGTAATGTACTTTTTGGAATATTTAGAGTATCTAATAGTTTCTGAACTGTATAACGTTGAATTCCAGCGATAGCTTTATTTAATAGATCCTTTTTTACGCAGGATGGTCGTTCAGAGCAGGCAGCATCTTCTAGGCTGAAGTTTCCCTGCTAAACTTCTCAAACCACTTTCGAACTGTGCTTCAGTATGTAGCGTAAATTTTGCGACTAGTCTTTCTTTCAATTCCCCTTCTCTTTCTTTCTTTTTCCTTTCTTTCTTCTTCGTGAATGATTGTTTGAAGAGAAAATGGCGTATATTAATATTACACATTGGTTGGAAGGGGACCAAGGAAACACTCATCAACCAGTGTTTCCACCCACTTGGCGAGCGAGCTGTAAAAGCCGTCGAACACTAGTAGTTCGGTCTCTAATTCGAATCCCGGCGAACGGGTTGCTGCATAGGCGTTTTCGCCATGTTTTAAGTGAATGCGAGTCAGTTTTCTTTAAAATGGCCTCCATGGGGCATCCCTCCGTTTTCGTGAAGTGTGTTATGGCGGAGCATGTAATAAATAATAATAACCACCTTCTTCCGCGAGATTCGAACCCAGGTCGAGTTCTCCATGTTCTTTTAATCACTCGGCGATTAATAGGCGAATTGAAATGCTTAAAATAAATTTTGAGTGTAATATTTCCCACAGTATTTTAACTGTTATAGGAACTTAACAGTTAAAACTATTATAAAATTAAAGCTAATAATGACTTAACTTTGTAGATTCATTAGGTTATTTTGAAGCAGAAGATGTGCGGTGTCCTCACCAGGACTCGAACCTGGATCTCTCGATTACGCTCCGAGTGTTCTACCGTTACAAAACGAAGGCAGGCTGGAAGAGGTGTGCGGAAAAAATGTCACCCGGAAAAAAGGGAAACGGGAAGAAAGCCCCCCAGAAAATAAGGAACGGAAAAAATGTCACCCGGAAAAAAAGGAACTCTAAAATCTCGCCAAATATTGTCGCCTATCGGAGTTGGGGAAACCTGCCAAATTCTAATTTAACCGGCAGGTTTATAGCGGGGTCTCTTGAGGGAAGTTTTAATGGTAAGTCGTTGAGCTAGCTGCAGTCGAGCAAGGTCATTTCGATAGCAGGTTTTAATATTCTTATCGCAAACTGTGACTAAATTTCATCTACAACGGTTTGTTGTAATACTGCTTTTAACGCTCAGTTATACGACACTGTTTCACCCCTGAACCACAGCTTAAGGCTATAACTACATGGGGTACGAGGGGAACAATTACTAATGACCATGACCCGCTGGTCAACCCTCTATTTTTACCATCGGACAACCCAGCAGCTCGCTTATCTTCTTTCAATCATCGTCCGAAGATTTCCCTATCCCGCAGGTATGGTTGTTATGATAAAACTTTTATCTCCCATCTTGGCGATATTTCTAAACATCCCTTGTTTTTCCCATTGCAAAAGAATGGTGACTTATTTTCCGTTTCCTAATTTTCCGGTGCCTCTGTTTCCGTTCCTTATTTTCCGGGTGACATTTTTTCCTACAACCGCTGGAAGGAGGGAGAAAATACCTTATAAGATGTTATAAAAATTGTTTTTTGAAGTCAAAGCTGCTTTATGAAACTAGTTAACCTCGTTAAATCCGTTATATACATCCTTTACTAAGGCTATAAGTTATTTTCTTGCTCCTATTTGTGCATGTCTTTATGGTGTAATGGTAGTACACTCGGCGCGCATTCGAGAGGCTCAGGTTCGAAATAACCTAATGACTGCAAGGCAGATAGGTGTCGAGTTACTTTTGCTATCATCATTATTAAATAATGAAAAATCTGTGTGTGTGTATGTTCTTCTCGCATTGTGGAAAATCAGAGAGACTGGAGCCACGCAGTTTTCCACGCACGTAGTTCTCACCCGGATATGTGTCCTTCGAAACCCTTTTTTGAATTTCGAATTTGGTTTTGGTTTATTTCATATTTCACGGGAATTTAATGGCATTTTCATCAATAAACTCGGCGAAACAGAATTTTTCATGTGTGTGATTATTAATTACTAACTGGACCCGTAGATTTACACTAGCTGAAAGCGTTAAAATCATTATATACTTTTTCTTTTGTATAATATTTATTTTAGGCGGTTGACCGCGCAAATGGCTATTTTACAAAAATGTTTGCTCTTAAGGTGTTAAGCTTCAGCATACGCATTTTCCTGCACAACAGCTTAAAGTTTTTACCGAGGAAGTCCCGGAGATCGATGCTTTTTTTTTTAGCGTATAGTTATCGTAGAGTAATTAATTATTCGTTTAAAAAACAAAATAATCAAAAAAGCCTACTGTATTATTCATGAGTCTGTGTTGAAACGATGTCCGTGAATCTTATTCAGTTTACCGTCGTAGCGTCGAATAATTGCCAGCTCTTCTGCTGTTTACTTTTGAGATGGTGCTTTTCCCAGTATGAAATTTAATCTTTGTATTTTCTGTACTAGAGATCTTATATCGTGAATTGGAATTTAAGGCCTCGACTTTGGTTGGTTTGTTTATTTTGGCAGATAATTTGTTGCTATCTCTATTATTTAACAAAGAAAAGTCTGTATTTATGCGTGTTCATGGCACTGCGGAAAAACGATGGCACGCAGCGCCACCAAATTTTGAGTATAACGTAATCCTGCACTCAAAGACGAGTATACACCTCGACGCCCAAATTTTAAATTTCGATTTTTAGTCCAAAGGGGGTTTGTCCCTGAAGGACTGTTGTTTTCGTTTTGCGATTTTGCGTCGGAAACATTAAAAGTCTCTATCACTTTTCAAACTGTTGCCACAAAATATTGCAGCCCTGTATTATATTTAAAGAAATTAAATAATGAAGAATGTGCATAAATGTATGTATGTTTCTCGCATTGTGATAAAACGACGGTACCTAAAGCCATCGAATTTTGAATGCCGTAATCCTGCTGCGACTTGGCATCTTTAAGCCCAAATTTTAAATTTGGAATTTGTTTTATTAATGATTTCGTATTTTGTAAAATTTTAACGAATTTTTGATTAACAAACTCGAGGATTTCGAAGCGGGCCATGGCAACGTTGTACAGAAAGAAACATTTTTATCTGCAGCGCGTGAGACTGTTGTGTAGGAAATTCTAAAGATAGGCTCAGTTTAAAATTATTTTGCGATATTGTTCTTTAACTGAATTTTATGGTTTAAATGCGAAGAACATTATATTCAATAAATAAAAGTAACATACAAAATGTTTAAAAAACGCCCTTTTGGACGTAATTTAAAATCTGAAACCTTCCAGATTTTTTTTATTTTTTAATTTTTATAAACTCATGAAGACGCGAGTATGGTTCCAGGAGGCTCCAAGTCTTAAAAGGAGTGCCGCATCCTTGAAATATATTTTTTATAATAAAATATCACGTTTTAGTGTTTGTTTTAAAGAATATTAAGTTAGAAGAATGTAGAAGTTAATATTTGTTTTAAAGAAACGTTCCAAATAATTTTATTTGTAACGCTAATTTATTTATTTATTTTTAAGAACATGTATGTTTCGAATTTAATTAGAGAACTCGACGATATTTCCACTGGGCAAAGCGTAACATATTTCAATTTCGATCAGCAAATTTAGAGATTGAAAAAAATCGTGTTGCCACTGCTTGAAATAAAATATTTTTATCTTTCCCGCGGTAGTGTGTAGCCATTTATCAAAAATTAAATGTTAATTTAATTGTATTGTCAAATGTATTAGCCATTATCTTTTAAAATTAATCTTGAGCTCCCTTCGCTTTTTATTATTCCCGCCATAAAGTTGTAGATGAATTCTGTAAATAGAATTAATTATTTAATCTATTATTCCCATTAAACTATATGATGAATTATTTTTCTCCTTTTAGGCCGTTTATTATCATCTCCATTTCAAATAAAATCTTGTTGTATAAAATCCTTTTTTTACTTCTTTATACGAGGTAAAAAGGATGTAATCGCGAAAAATTCCGGGTACCGTATTTCAACGTAAGTATTCATTTTGACAGCTATCGAATGCAATTTAACGATGTTTTTGCGTGATGTTTGAACGTAAGGGCAGAATAAAGGACTCTTTTTTATTCCCCCCCCCCAAAAAAATTATAAAACTGGTTTAAAATGGATTCTCAAGAGATTTTTTCGTAACGTCTGTGCGTACGTATGTACGTATATGTATGTATTTCGTACTACTTAAAAACGAATAGCCTCAGAACATTGAAATTTTTTATATAGGACTGCTATAACATGTAGATATGCGCCTCCTGTTTTGGTTGCAATCGGCGGTCTTTTTCATAATTTTTCTGGATTGTTGTACTTTTGATTTTAAATGGAAGGGGGGATTGCATTTTTCATTTAAAAATGAACGAATGAATTTCGTTCATTTTCTGCAATAAAAAGGGTAGTTTGATAATTTTATGAAAATTAGCTTTTTTTGAACTGGTGGTTAGTCATAAACTTTGTTTTTATCATCTTTACTTGTTCATGCTTTATGTTGAAAGTGGTTTTATTTTAAATATTCTTTCTATGATATTGTTTATGAATCTGTTACTGACAACATCAAGCTTTTTAATAATAAAAAGTGACGCCAGTAATTAGTTTGTTATTTACCATCTCATTCTCATATTAGCAGATCATTTTAAATATTTCAATTTTTGGCGGTTACATGCTCACATATTGCCGTTAAATTATTCCAAAACAGCTAACGTTTTACTGTTGCCAAAATCAAATCTAAAACACAGTGTTGCCAGTCCTGTTTTTTTTTTCAAGAAATATTAAATTGATAAATAATTCGCATTTTTCATGCAAATATAAGTAGCATTTGAATAAAAATAATAATGATAAAATAGAAAATATTTTAAAGTGTTCGTTTTAAAATAATGTACTTCCTCGGCTGGAAACTTATATTGAACGTCAGTTTTAAACGCGAAACGAATTTGGCTATTGAAAGAGGCGAGAATAGAATAAAGCTTTCTGTTTATTCTAATCTGAAATTGCTGAACTGAAATGATAATATAATTTAAAATTACTCTCACCTCCGCAATGCCACGACCTTCGCATTCCGGATGGTAAAACACGTACAGTTTTCTAGGTACCTTGTTATTTCTCTTTGCTGTTGCATATATGGTACAAGCCTTCAAACATTTTACCAGAATTGCAAGTTCTCCCTCCCCCTTCTTTGCAGGAGTAGATAGTTGGTGCCTGCAGACGAGTTTTGCCTGTGAGAATTGCGGCTTGTTTACGTTTTGGGTTAAAGACCTTCTTGTGCATTTTATAGCATGTTGATACCGCGCGATCAAGGTCTGCTTTCGGATTGTATGTCTTTGGACCAGCCGGCCGAGGTTATGACCATATTCAGCGCTATCTCTTCCTCCGTTCCTCTTAATTCCGGCGTTTAGGCCATGTCAAAGAATCGACATTTTAATGTTGTACGCTTTGATTATTTTCACGTCGTTATGGAATCAACGCCTGAGCCGATCACTGTGAATTGATATTCTACAAGGTATTTAGTTTCTTGGTGACTTTTTCGCAATCAGCACGACGGTGAAGATAAAAATTTGTACTCAAGTACATTATACAGATAATGCAATATATTTTTACAGATAGTGCGATGTAATCAAGTTTAACTAGCTTAAACGAATGCGAATGATAATTTATAGTTTAGCATCGACTCGGTACATAGCATGAAATGAGTTAATTTATATTTTCTTGGTTTCATGTTGCGCTCGGAGAGTATTTCCTAGAGTTTTGTTTCACGTTTTTGACAAAAAATAAGTAACTGGTATGTGCTTTGTGTTTAACTCCGGTGATAAGCAAGAAATGGGATAAAATTGGATTTGCTGCTTGTCGGTTGTATTTATTCGAACGAATTTACATTAGCTTACTATATGATTACTATAGGGGAGAAATTTGTGCCATTTAATAGTAAATAAATGAAGATATTCAAAGCAAGCATTATTAAGAAATGAGCAATAAATTTACTGTGGCTGCAGTCTTATTGAAACTAATTCTAAATATAAAATTGTTTATAGTGAACAGAAAAGAAGTTATGAAGATTGACACGGGAAGTTTTTCCTTCCAATGAACTTCATTTTTTTGCTGGCAAAATGTATATATAGACATAAATTTCCAATGATTTTGAACATAAACCGATTACCTGATTCTTCCACCTGAACACGTACACCTCGAAGCTCGAATTTCGAACTTGTTCGAATCTGGGTGCACTATACAGAATCTTAAAGGCCTTATTACCTTATCTATCTCTGTGCAAATATATATTACAATTTATGTGTATGTATCGCATAGTAGATAGGATCCCTTGGCTGCGATATTTTGTTTTCATTATATGCATAAGCCTAAAATTATTGGAGTTATCGTTCTTCATTGTTTCTAACATAACTTGTTGATTTGACAGAAATGTATTTTTCAGTATTCGGAAGATATGTGATCAAAGGCTGTTTTTACTGCTGCTACGGTGCTTCTTCGGCTAAGAGAAATTGTCGAAGTTTTTCTCTGCGTTTACGTCTACAGTTCTGTTTTTTCGAAGAATCAACATTAGCACAAGATTCGCCTCGACAATTGCTTTTGGAAGCACGTTTCCATATTCTTGGTATAGTCATTCTTAAATTGTTTCGCAGCTAATGTAATTACACCTTTCTGTAGCTTTTCGTTTTTCTTTCGATGCATCGAGAAAATGGACAATCGCCAGTCGATCTTTGCTCAGATCTCTCTCTCTTTTTTTAGTCCAGAGGGGTTTTGTCCCTGGAGAACTATTGTTTTCGTTTTGCGTCGGAAACATTAAATGTCGGTTCACTTTTCAAACTGTTGCCACCAAATATTGCAACCCTGTATTATATTTAAAGAAATAAAATAATGAAAAATGTGCATAAATGTATGCATGTTTATCGCATTGTGATCAAACGACGGTAACTAGATCCATCGAATTTTGAATGACGTAATCCTGCTGCCAATATGGGCATCTGGAAGCCCAAATTTGGAATTTGTTATATTATCGATTTCATATTTTGTAAAACTTTACCGAATTTTTGATTAACAAACTCGAGAATTTCAAAGCGAGCAATGGCAACGTTTACAGGGGGGGGAACCATTTTTATCTCCATCGCGGGAGACTGTGTATAGGAAATTCTAAAGATATGCTTATTTTAAAATTATTTTGCGGTATTGTTCTTTAACTGAATTTTATGGTTTAAGTGCGAAAAACATGATATTTAATAAATAAAGATAACACGCAAAATGTTTAAAAAACGCCCCTTTGGACGTAATTTAAAATCTGAGACTTTTTTTTTTTTTACAATATTCAGCTCAGATGATTTCAATCAGCGTATGAAATTAAACAAATAGTTATAATTCGTAATATTTAGGGTAACCTGAAAATGGAAAGATGTGTCAAAACCAAATAACAGATGTCATGAAACATGATTTTGATTGATTCGCAGTTTTACGCTCCAACATAACTGACAGCTGCATATGTCAATAATTTCTGTTTAAATATGCACTTGCTGCTATTATTATCGGACAGAGGTAGTACTATATTGGCCGCGGCACGTAATGGTAAAATTTTACTAACCAGTAGGAATGCACGTAACAAATTTTCATTTGTTGAATTCTTTAGTGCCTTTGTTCAGCTCCTGGAACAATATCCTCAAACTGTTGACGAAAATTTGGATCGCAAGAAAAAATTCGGTCTAAGGCTGATATAAGGGAAGCCGGTTAAGAGAGAAAGAGAGTTGGAGCCTGTTGTTTTTATTGTAAATAAGCATTTTGAGGTACATCAAATTTATAAGGAGTTAACTGTTACTCTATTTATTGTAACAGACTTTTTGGGGCATTTTTGATAACTGTTGAATTTCTTTATAGACACACAAAAAAATTTACATGAATTAAAAGTTCTAAATGAGTAAAAAAGTAAATTACTAAAGTGAGTTCTAAAGTAAAATTACTCGCTAAGTGTTTAATGACGTACAGATTGAATTTATATAGAAATATGCATATATTGCAAGGTAAAAAATTCATTAGATTATTGTTGTTCTTGAATTACGTAGTTTCTCGCTTAGGCGCAAATTCTCCTGCTTTCTCTCGGAATATTGGAAATTGGCAGCGGTAGATATTATACGAGGCACGTCCAGAAAGTAAGTTCCGTTTCAATTTATCTCCGCTGCAGCTCTGCGATCGCAGTTCCGCACATGCGCAGTAGACGCTCTGTATCAAGGAGAAGAAACGCGCGCCATTTGGAGATCGCTGTCAGTCACGTACGCTTTGTTGTGCTTGTTTACAATGTCGGTGTTGATTGAAAATCCCGCCGCTTGTGAAATCAGATCTGTGATTCGTTTTCTGAATGCGAGGAAAGTGAAACCTAGTGAAATTTATCGGCAAATTTGCGATGTTTACGGACCAAAAGCGATGAGTGATTCAATGGTGAGAAGATGGGTCCGAAAGTTCAATGACGGACGTAGTGATGCGCACGATGAAGAACGAAGTGGGCGTCCATCTTTGGTTACAGAAGAACTGGTTCACGCGATTGATGACAAGATCCATGAAAACCGAAGGTTTACAATTAGTGCTCTCGCTATGGAATTTCCCCAAATTTCACGATCACTAATGCATGAAATTGTTACCGAAAAACTGAAATTTCGTAAACTTTGCTCACGTTGGGTACCAAAGATTCTTACTGAGCAACACAAAACAAAACGGATGGGTAGTGCACTTCAGTTTTTGACCCGTTATGCTGAAAGCGGTGAAGAATTTCTGACACAGATAGTCACAGGAGATGAAACTTGGGTTTCTTACGACACCCCTGAAAGTAAGCGGCAATCAATGGAATGGAGGCACACTTCATCCCCAGCAAAGGTTAAGCCGAAGCAAATCTTGACACCTCGAAAAATGATGTGCACAGTGTTCTGGGACTGGAAAGGCATCTTACTCATTAATTTCTTACCGCGTGGTCAAACAATCAGAGCAGATGCTTATTGCGAGACACTTCGGAAATTGCGCCGTGCAATTCAGAATAAGCGCCGAGGATTGCTGTCAAAAGGTGTTGTTTTTCTTCACGACAACGCACGACCACACACTGCAAATGTGACGAAAAACCTCCTACAGGGATTTGGCTGGGACGTGTTTGACCATCCTCCGTACAGCCCTGACCTCGCTCCTAGCGACTTTCATCTGTTCTTACATCTTAAGTCTTTCCTTGGCGGTCAACACTTTAACAATGACGACGAGCTGAAAGAAACTGTTTCCAACTGGTTGAAGACACAGGCGGCAAATTTCTATGAAGAAGGTATACAAAAACTTGTGCCACGCTATGACAAATGCCTGCAATATTTCGGCAGTTATGTGGAAAAGTAGTTTAAGAGTTGTTGAATTTTGTGCAATAAATAACTTTTCTGTAGCTGTACACAATTTACTTTTATTACCAAACGGAACTTACTTTCTGGACGTACATTGTATTTATTTATGAAGAGGAAGCGAAATCCTTGATTGTTTTTATGTGCTTATTTTATGGGAAACTCTTTTGAAGTGTTATATTGTTTAATTGTGAAGTTTTCAAGATTGCTTCTGTTTGTTTGTTCATTTTATTTCTTCTTCACGCGAGAAAGGGAGCTGTAGTGAACCGTCTTTTTAATTAATGTAAGCAGCTATTTAAAATGCTTGAGTTGTGTTCTGTTGCTCATGCGTGCAAGAAAAGTTGGCGATAAGTGTTCTCACTTGAAGTTTTTTAATAACTCTTTGAGATGGGTCAAGGACACATTGCCTTCATTCACTTTGGACGATAGTAAATAAGAATTGCTTCTGTGATGCAAATTCGTTCTATGTATGCCAATGTGCAGTTAGTATTGACATTGTGAAAATCGCGATATAGGTAAGAATTTGTGAATGGTTTTTTTTATGGGAAGCAGACGATTTGCGTTCCAGGAGATGATTTGAGAGACGCTGTATTAAACTTGTTATTGCATTTTAATTATAATAATTTAAAAAAAGAAATTGTTTTAACATTTGTAAGGTTTATCCTAATTTATAACAGTTATTATAAGTTTATGCATCTTTTCTATCCATTCTAGCTTCAGTTTACAATTTCCTACCAGAATGTATTTTCAGAAACGCGGTTAATGCAAATGAGTAAGAGTAGTGTTTAAGTCGCTGTTTCGCTGACTTCGTTAGAGAGCCCGAGTTCCTGACTGGCGTGCGTTTGCCTTTGGCTACCTCTCTATAAGCTATTGCTACGCTCGGCCGAACTTTAGGCCCTTGTTTGGCTTCGCCTACTTAATTAAGATTTAGGGGCCAACTACTTAGAATCTTGATAGCTTCGGCTATACCTTTCAGTTAGCTTTAGTTAAGCTAGTTAAGTTAAATTTCATATATTTAAGTTCAAGCCCAAGTGGAGGCTTTGCTATACGCTCCGAGTTAGGAGCTGATTGTGTCATATTTATTTTTAGAAATAAAGGGTAGTTAACCCTTCTTGAGTCTTACGTCTCTGTTCACACACTTAAGCGATTATTCGCTTATTAGTGTTAGGGGTTTTAGATTTTTGAACTGTGAATTAAGAAGCCCCACAGATTTAACACACGTTTCACCTTTAAGAAGAATTGTACAGAGGCTGTTGAAACTCTTATAGAAATTCCTGTAGAACTTTATAGGTAATCTGCTGTAGAAATGCTTCTTAATAAAATTCAATAGATATTGTTAGGAATTTCATATTTATTTGCCTATTTATTTAGAAGTGTAATTAAAATAATTTTATTTTCCCGTGCAACGCAGACGATTTAGCTACGTTGGAAAAGTAAAAATACGAGAGCGCATGCATTTAATAAATAAATATCTCTTAAATGGCTGTTGCCATCCGCAACTATCGAGAAAAATCGAGGTTTCATTCTAGTAAGTAATTAAAAAGCTTATAAAAGCCGAATTTAAACTTCTCATCTCAGTTGTAGTTGTAGCTGTTTGTTTATTTAATGCTGTTATTGATTGTAGCGATTTCGCTGTGAGATAGAATAGTTTCTCTGTTAATGAATTGAGTTTTGCTAAACGTTTGAGACATTGTGATATTGTAAGACTATCTCTGAAGAAATATTTCAGCATTTTGATTTATTTCTTGTGGAAAGAATAAATTTTTGTTAACTTTTTAGCGACTTGTGCATTCAATACATAACGAACCCGTACGCACGCAACAATATTTTATGAAGGCCTTTATGAAATGGTATTATATGGAAATCTGCAGTTTTCAAACTGTAATCAAAACAAATTTTTAGTTTCTGATCTACCGTATAGGATGTAGAACCGCAAAAATTCACAAACGTTGAATCATTTTTTAATGGCAGTTTTTAGCTTTTTTTCATGTAGCTTAACTTTTTTTAAGTTCCTAAATTTATGCAATATTTTGTGCTTTTTTCAATATACGTTATGTAATGAAAAGTGCAACATATCTTATATAATACAAAGTTTAAGTCTTGTAAAGGCATAAATTCAATTTAAATCATAAAATTAAATGGCCTCCCTTTCTTGTGTTTTGTGCCGTCACTCAAGAGTATAATTACAATATTTTTTGCAAGTGCTGAGAGTTAAGTTCTTGCATAAAAGTTTGGCCGGGAATGGTGAAAATAGAATTTTGGTTACCCAAGAATAAGGAAATCAGAATCATAAATGAAATTAGTACTTATTTCAGATTTTAAATTACGTCCAAAGTGGCGTTTTTCTAACGTTTTGTGTGTTACCTTTATTTATTAAATATCATGTTCTTCGCCCTTAAACCACAAAATTCAGTTCAACAGCAGTATCGCAAAAAAATTTTTAAAAGGAATATATCTTTAGAATTTCCGATACACAATTCCGCGCGTTGCAGATAAAAAACTCCCCTCCCCCCATAGAGTGTTGCCATTCCTCGCTTTCAAATCGTCTGAGTTTGTTCATCAAAAATTCGTTATGTTTTTCAAATTAAAGTTTTACAAAATATGAAATAATTAATAAAAAAAATTCATAATTTCGGCTTCCAGATGCGCATATTCGGGGAAGCGAACGTTATTCAAACTTGAATGGCTCTAGGTACCGTTGTTTTATCACATTTGGAGAAATATACATACATTTATGCAGCTTCTTCATTATTTAATTTCTTTAAATATAATACTGGGCTGCAATATTTGGTAGCAACATTTTGAAAAGTAATTTAGACTTTTAATGTTTCCGACGCAAAACCGCAAAACGAAAACCTTCGGGGATTAAACCCCTTTTGGACTACCGAATAAACTTTTCAAAAATAATTAATGTATTGTCAGTATAATTAATTACTTCATTCATTAAAATAATTAAGTACCGGATTTTGTAAACAGTCGATAGGGGTTTGCTAGTGCTATTTCTTATATTTGTGGAGATATTTTTGTAGAAATAGAATACAAACACAAATAAGTAATCAAATAATTCTGTATTTTGGGTGTTTGTTAGAGGGTAATCACATTGTCTGAAAAAAGAATGGGTCTGTTCCAGCTGCATTTCCTTTGTAAAAAAACGGACAATGAAATCAAATCAACTGTAGAATTACTAATATATTATTTTGGTAAAGAATGAAAAAATGTTACAAATCGCTCAAATGTTATGTTTGGAAAGGTGTGTAAGTGAAAATGTAATAACCCTATTTTCATATTTGTTACTTCACTAAGAACAAATACCCCCCCCCCCAAAAAAAAAAAGTCAGCACTTAGTACCCGGTTTAAATAGCCATTACATGGAAAATTATGGCATGCCCATTACACATATTTTCATGGTTTTATATATCGAGGATTATGGCATGCCCATTACACATATTTTCATGGTTTTCCCATTCTGAAACTTGAACCGGTTTCATTCAGGAAAGCCTATTTTACTGAGAAAATTCCTCATGAATGCATGTCTCTTGTTAGGCAGATAGTTTCTCAGAGCCTTACCGTAATCAAAGTAATGCATTCCAATCGGTAATAAATATCGTATAAAGGTAACAAAGAAACATTTAACATTAAGAAAACATTTGATAAAAAAAGTTGTGAGCTTCAAAATCGTTGAAGTAACCCCTCCTCCTAATTTCTTTTGTAGTCTTTCCAGTTTTATTTATCTTAAGGAAAAGTCGCTTTGTCAGTTTTATTTATCCAAGTCTCAAGGAAAAGTCGCTTTAATTGACTTAAGGATGTAATAATATTGTATGTTTGTTTTGGAAACAGACTTTAGTCGACAACTTATGTTAACATGTAAATGTTATTTAACCATATGTATTGATATTCTTTGATTTGAAAACACAAAATTAAGTTTTTGTTCGAATGAGATTATTGAGCTTAAGGCGAAGAAACTCCCTCTTGTCGTCATCAATCAGATCCTTTAACGTGCGTCCTGCAAAGCAACAAACACGTGACCGGTAATGACGTGTTCCTCCCAGCTGTCTCGGGATAGCAAACCAGATGGCTGCACTAGTCGGTTATGTGGGTGGGTTGGGGAGGATGAGGTGATGGGAGGCCCGTAGTAGGGCATTCTTCCAAGAAACTTGCTATCATTATGTACATTGCACCTCATTATTACTGAACCAACATGCACAGTTTATAAAAAAAAAGTCGCTTAACTTAACTTACATTAATAATTAACCAACATTAACTTAAATTTAAAGCGAGATTTTTTTTAATACAGCTGTTAAACATTTAAACGAAATTAGCAGAAGCGTTTTGTGTTTGCAATTAATTATAAGTTTATTCTGTGAGCAATTGGGTTTGTTTCCTGCAATATCATGTATAAACAGTATTGAATCATTTAACCCCGTAGATAGTGGGTACTGTTATCAAAAAAGCAAACCATGGAAGTCGAAAAACAAACACCAAGCATCAAAATTTATTTTCTCCAATTGCCAACTAAGTACGTTTTTTTTTTCTCCCGGTCTCCCAATAGATCTTCGAGTTTTTTATTTTTAGTCTTCACTAAGAAAAGCATTTTCAGTTACAAATAAAATTTATTGCATTAATAAAACTTAAATTGTGCAAATTTTGTTCCCCTTGCTCCTAGAGATATTCAACATAGTTTTTCTTGTGAAATTATATTTCATCTGAATTGCCTTAATGGACTGTAAACATTTATAGAACTTTATCCAAAGATTCAAGTAATGTTTAATCAGTTAATATTTGTATTTAATTTTATTTTACTTCAATATGTGGTACATTATCCACATAAGTACATTAGGTACAGATGTTATTTTCATTGTGTTTAAAATTTTTTGAATTAAAGTTTTCTTTCCCGACTGAGGATTTTCTCGGTATAAAACTATAAGAAAATTACAAAAGAAAATTAGCCAATGATTATAAAATTTAAAATATCTAATTAAATATTAATATGTCTAAAAATACATAGCTGAATAACAGAAATCATGCAATATAAAGCAAATTCTAGTCAATTTAGAATTCTTTCAAAGTGGTGGCCCAGTGCAGTGTGTGAATCTCCCACAAACTGCCATTTTTTCTTCATATTTTTAGTTGGCAGTTATTTAGGCAGAAACTGTATATTTTTAAACATGTTTCTGTTTTTTGTTGATTAGTTTTTTATTCACATGAAATCCTTGTTTTATTTTCAATAAAGGAAGACTGTTATAAATGCTGCTGTATTCAGTTTCAAGAGCATGAACTTGAATTAAATTAACATTTTCCTTTGCACTCTACATGCTGCATTTGATTTTTATGATAAGATTTGATATTGCTAATTATGCACCAAACATGCAAAATTGACTAATCACTCTGTTCACATTGGCAGCACATGTATATATTGTTACGAAAAATTCGGCGGTTGCGCCTGTATGTAAGCTTTCCGGCATAGCACTAGGGTTGCCATAAAATAGTGTATGGTAGGCTTGCCAGATTGGCGACTTTATTGCCCATTTGGCGACCAAATCGGCGATATCCCATGGTCCAATCGGGAAGCTTCTAGAATAACTTCCTGTCGAGATATTTCTCGAAATGTGTCGAACTTAAAGAAAAGCTATATAAACCCTTGCGTTTCTGAGAGCAGTTAGTGGCGAAGAGATTGTGAAGTACTGTGAGCGTTGTGATTATTGTGAGAATAGCTGCTAAGCTACGCGAGAGTTTTGTGAACGGAAAGCAATCGAGATAGTGCTTTGCCCTGAAGCTATCTTTACAGTATAGCTTGACAGTGTATTGGTGATTGTTCCACGGTGTTTATTATAAGTTTAGTGTTGCCGTGAAGCTACCTGTACAGTTACAGCCTGAAGCTGTGTTGCTGATTGTTTCAGCGTATTTATTGTAGATTTTCGACGATTTTAAAGGTAATTTTGGAACTGTGCTGTAAATAGTGGTTCTTGTAAATAAATTGGGCTTTTACTGTTCTGCATCGTGTTTTCATCGGATACTCTCAAATCCACGAACCCGTAAAACGCAACAATATATATATTCATGTAACTGTTTTTTACCAGTATTTATTGTATATTAATTGAAAGTTTACAAGAAAAATTTTATTAAATTTATTTGAAACATGGAATGGTTTCTGATTAGAATTTAATTAAAAAACTTTCCCATTTCATTCAGATTTCTGAGTCAAAAAATATTTTAATATTTTTTCACATTTTAATAGATGGAAATGTAGTATTAAATCAACTTAAGTGTTACAAAGTAGTATCAACGTAAGTATTAAAATTTCTGAAAAAAAAAATGAGGGTTCAAATTGATGTTACTTAAAAGGAAGTTATGTATGTTCTGAGAAATGATAAAACATAAGCTTCTAGCAGAGATCTGAATCATTCCCACTGCTGTACCATTTGAATGTGAATGGACATGTGACACCATCTGTTGGGCAACATGGAAAGAAAATTTATTTTTAAGTTAGGAAATATGACTTTCTCTCACATTCTGTCTTCTTTTCTCTTTAATTTTACTAAATGGTGATTGTTCTTCCTGTTTGTTATGCATTGAAAACAATAAATATTCTGTTTTGTTTGACTCCTCCACTCCTATAGTTTTCAAACTTACAAATTTATTTCATTATTTTTTTTGGTATTAATGTTTTTCTGTAAAATATACAGTGGAAGGAAATGTGGATTATTATTATTTCTTAAAGAAGCTGTACACTTTATACCTATTTTTATTATCACTTTGAGTTTTAAATTTGGTTGTTAAAAGACATAATATTTATTCAGTAATGATATAGTACAGGGATGGCCAAACTTCAAGATGGTGGGAGCCGCATGATAGATTTTATGAACTTTCGAGAGCCGAAAGTCCAAATTTATATAGTTTCAAAAATAATGAGACAAGTTTTAAATGTAAAGAAACTTTTGAAGTAAATTAATGAATATACGATTAACATGATTACACATAAATATAAATAAATACATCTTATATCTACTGTTTTGTATTCAGAAAATATAAGTCCCAAGACTATAAAAATTTGTTGTACCGAGCACTCTTCCTTTAAGTAGAGAAACCAAATATTTTCTTCCGATTCCATTTATATCTCTCTGTTTATAATTATTGTTGTTTTATTTTAGTAGAAGTAAAATGAATCAGAAGCATATTCACTGGCCTACAATTACATAAAAAATGTTATTTGAGTAAATTACAAATCATTATTTAAAAGAAAATTGAGTGTTTTTAGTCCAAAGGGCTTTGTCCCTGAAGGACTATTGTTTTCGTTTTGTGATTTTGTGTCGAAAACATTAAGGGTCTGAATCACTTTTCAAACTGTTGCCACAAAATATTGCAACCCTGTATTATATTTAAAGAAATTAAATAATGAAGAATATGCATAAATGTATATAAATTTCTCCAAATGTGATAAAACAGTACCTAGAGCCATCCAGTTTTGAATAACATATGTTTTCACCCGGATATGCACATCTGGAAGCCCAAATTTGGAATTTGTTTATTATCTGTTTCATATTTTGTAAAACTTTAACAAATTTTTGATGAACAAACTCAAACGATTTAAAAGCAAGCGATGCCAACATTCTATGGGGAAAAAAAAACTTTTTATCTAAAGCACGTGGAACTGTGTATCAAAAATTCTAAAGACATACTCATTTTAAAATTATTTTGCAATATTGCTATTGAACCCAATTTTATGGTTTAGGGGTGAAGAACATGATATTTAATAAATAAAGGTAACACACAAAACATTAAAAAGCGCTCTTTTGAACGTAAATTAAAATCTGAAACCTTTCAGATTTTTTTTTATTATATTTTTTATCTGCCCCCACCCTTCTTTTTTTTAACTCATGAGCTGTCTTGTACAAAGGATGACTTAAATGATACATGTCAATGCACTTTGCAGAGAAACTGTTACTCAGGTAAGAATACTTGTTTAAAAATAAGCTATTAACTTGTTTAGGCTTTTGCTTAAAAAGTAATTTTGTTTCTCCGTACAATTAATTAACATAAGGACCAACATATTGATCACATCTTTGGATACTAAGGAATCGTTAAACATTTTTTCCCAAAACTTTGGAATAACTATTTTTACTGATGCCAAGTTTAGAAGAATTCTCCCCAAAAAAGCATATTTTTGCAATTTCAGTGGTACTTGAATAATCAGTATCTCTCATAATGACCCTGACTGATACAGTATACCAACGCAATCTGCTAGAATGTTTTCATAATCAGTATGCTGCGCATCATTGAAAATTCTTGAAACTATCTCTCGAATTATCCTGATAATTTTGGACATAGGTAACGATGTTCATGCACATCATTGAAAATTCTTGAAACCACCTCTTTAATCGTTATGATAATTCTGGACATACAATGGAATTATTTGTAATGTTACATTCTGAGACCATTTTAATTCCTTTGGGAAAAAAGAGTCCTTTATTCTGTCCTTATGTACGGATGTCACTCAAAAGCATCGTTAAATTACGCTCGATAGCGGTCTAAATATATATTTTCTTTGAAATATGGTGCCTGAAATTTTTTGTGATTACAATACTTCCTTTTTACTTCGTACAAAGAAGTAAAAAACTAGCTAAAAGCTGCAGATTGCATACTATATCATTACCATTTATTCTTTAATTTGTTAATCTCCCCGACTATAATGTTATTTTTTATCTGTAAGGTATAAGTGTATTTTAACCCTCTGAGCAGTGCAGGTTTTGGGTTTGTCATAAAGACCCGCATTTATACAGCATTTATTAGTTAATTTTGTATAATTATTTGCTTTATTTCTATTTTCATAAACGTACATTCATGAAGATGACATTTACATTATTACAGAAAGTAAAAAAGCAAAGTATCTTAAATTATAAACTAATATGTACCAAGTGACGAAAAATCTCATGACCATTTAAAGGCTGTCATACCATTCAAAGGGTTAAAAAAGAGTTTAAAACATGTTTTATTTATGTTTCTGGATGCATTTTCATTAGGTATGCTTATTTTTTTGAATTTTTCTTCTAGGATGAAGAAGAGGAAATTAAGCTAGAAATTAATGTTCTGAAAAAGGTAAGAAGTGTTTAAAAAAATATAAATTAAGAAATTGAAAAAAAAATTAAATTTGGTAAGATTTATGTGTCTAATACAATATTAAATTGCATTTCAGTACTCACATCATCGAAATATAGCTACATATTATGGGGCATTTATTCAGAAAAGTCCACCGGGTAAAGATGACAAACTTTGGGTAATTATCAAAGAATTTTATTTTAGTTATTTTGTGTAAAATATTTGGTACTTTCTGATTGTCTACACCTTCCTTCGAATTCTGCCAAGACATTACATGATAAACCATTGCTATTTGCAAAATATATGATGTGGGCACTACATAACCTTGTAGGGCTTATTAAATTCTACACATTGTTTGCTGCATTTCATTTAAACCTTTTTTCTTTGAATTTCACTAGAGTTACATTTCTCATCAATTAATTCAGTTCTCTTTTCGTGGCAAGGCAAAAAACTCAAAGCATTTTCATTAAAAACTGTTAAATACAGGAAAACATAAAACACCAATTACACTTAAAAATTGTGTGTGGGGGGGACAATTTTTATAATTGAAATTGGAATTTCTATGCAACAATAATTGTGAATTGCATAATTGTCAGCATTTCTTCAGAATTCAGTTAATTTTTTCTTTCATAATTGTGAGTATTTCTTTCATTCAGAATTGCATAATTGTGAGCACATGTATGTGTTTTGTGTGTGTGCGTGTGTGTGTCTCTCTCAATATATAGAGAGATGCGCACACACACACATATATATATATATATAAAGAAAGGAATTTAGAACCATTTTTTCACGAAGACCAAAAATTGAAATTCAAGTAAATAAATTTCATAAAATGCTATAAATTAAAATAAACCATTAAAAAATTAAAATAAACCATTAGAGGGGGGGGGGACCATGAAAGAAGAGGAATACAATCAACTCCGAAATAATGTCATCAGGAGGAGGATGTATCGAAGTTAATGTCAGTTCTTCTTCCATAAGAAAATCCTTGCTTTTCTATATCCAGAATTAGCTAATCAACCATTCCAATATATTTTTTCATCTTAACAGTTCACCGGAAAAACTCTGGTCCTCAAAGCAAGAAAAAATGGCAAAAATACAAAGTAAAGCCAGTAAACAAGATTTTCCCAAATTTAAAAGAAAAATTTCAAAAATTGAAAACTGAATTAATTGAAAACAGGATTTTTAATCTTAACAGTTCACCGGAAAACTCTGGTCCTCGTCGAAGATGGCAAAAATACCAAATAAAACCATTAATGAAGATTTTCCGTAATTTAAGTGAAATATTTCAAAAATTGAAAACTCACCCGTTATATGTAGAAAAACCAAATACCTATATTTTTCTGTGTGTATATATATATATATAAAATATAAGTAAAATAAGAAATTTAGGACATTGTTCACAAAGACAAAAATTGAAATTCACAATCAATAAATTTCAAATAATACATTAAATGTTAGAAAGAATTTAAAAGTTTTAAAAGCAAATCTTTTTAAAAAATGGAATGTATATCTCATCCCTATATGTGTACATGTATATATAGTATTACAAAAATTGGTATTGAAATTCACTTTTTTGGAGTCTGTGTGTAAAAGAGGATCTGAATTTCTTTTTCTTTTTTTTTCCTGTGTGTGTGTATATACACACATGCACTCACACACACATGTTTGGCACTACTGATTGCAACCAAAAATGGAGATGCACATCTGCATGTTCTAGCAGTCCCATATACAAAATTTCAACATTCTAAGTGTACTTGTTTTTGAGTTATGTGAGATACATGCATACATATGTACAGATGTCAAACACACACACCAAAAAATAAAAAACCCTCATCTGAGTTCATTTTAAACCAATTTTGCAGTCCATTTTTCTTTTACTATGTACAAGGAAGTAAAGGTGGCATATAGCAGAATTACTTAAAGTAGCAATCAGTTAGGGTAATAAAGAATTGGGAAGGGGTGGAGCATATTAACGCTTTTTCCCCCAGCCTTTTTCCCCAATGCACACAGTGATATATTTTCACTTTGAAAAATATTAGAAGATTGCATAAATTTAATATGGCACACAATTTTGATCCTTGAAATTTGATCATTCACTTACATCGTTATTGAATGTGAATTTTACAAGAAAATGCCATATTTCTGAAGAAATGCAATGTTTCCTTTTTCATCAGCCAGCAAACTCCACAGTCCCATAACACGTACATGCACAAAAATACCTGTATGCAACAAAAACAAACACTAATCAGAAAACTGACTGCAGAATTGGAAGACATAAAATAGCTCATGTTTGCTGCAATCATGAGCATACGTGGGTTTCTACTTAAATGCAGTTTGGCTACACTGTAGATTGATTTTGGCAGCGTAGTCCATTCTCCTGTGAATACTTTTGAGGGTGTGCACGTAATCAGAAAACCCATTCTCCCCCTCAAATATTTTTACTCAAATTTTTAAACTAAACAAGGTGCTTTCATATTGTCCCTGCTTTTAATTATTATATAATAGTATTTTATTGGGCATATTTTGTTGTAATTTTAAATTTATATTTGATAAATTAGAATGTATTGAATTTCAGGTATAAAAACAGTGTTTTTCATCTTGGTTCTGAAATGTGATCAAGTCATTTTTGGAGTTGCATTGTGATAATTTTAATATAGCTTTTATTTCTGAAAGTAATGTCTATATGGTTTCTCCTCTTCAAATAGGGTTAAAATAAAATGCAAATCAGTAATTTAAAGAAAACATGGTTTTGCTTTCTTAAATTTCGTAACTTCTTGTTTTCTTTTTTTAATTGTCGTTCTTCTCTTTTTTTCATCCAAGTAGGCCAAAATGACGTTTCTTGCCTTTCTGCCATACAAAATTCTAATAAGGTATGGAATGTGCAACTATGTGTTCCTCTTTGAAACTGAAATTTTAAACGGCCGATAGTTCTTACTAAAAAGAAGTAGTTAAGCTATGCTGTTTAGAAGATTTTTCCCCATTGTTGTAAATTTTATGAGCTCTTAATAACACAGTAAATAAATTTCTGAAGAAAAAATTGGATTTAAATTTTCCATCAGTATGCTGAGGAGAATGTATACTGGTAAGCTGAAGAAAACTGCTTCTTTCCTTCTAATCCTTATCTATTATTGCATGATATATAGATAGAAGATACCCATATTATTATTATATACCTTTTAGAATTGTTATAAGAAATAATTTTACCAGGTTTCCATATAAATTTAGGTTTAAAATTCAGGTTTTATTACTGCAACATAAAAAATTTATTTGATGTTAATGCAATTAGAATGCAGAAATTCCTTATAAGTACCTGTATTACATATTTTTTGTGCTAAGTATATTTATAATAGTACTTTCCAGAGGTATTGTCAATTGCTTATTATTATTCTTGAACAGTTACCTATGTTCTTGCAATATTTTTTTCATTTTCTTTCAAATTTAATATTTTAGAGTGCATATTAAAATATGTTATTGTAAATTCTTTTAATGAGAAAATGAATAAAAGTTGATGAAAGGCATTTCATTTCAAGAATTTAAATTAAAGTCGTATTCATTTTGTAATAAAGTGCATTTTTCCCAGTTAAGAAATGTGCACTCATTAACACATTGAGAAAATGTTCTGCAAGTCACGGAAAATGGTGTTATGTTGTCTAAGCAGCATTACTAGTCTATAAAGTTTCTACTCTGTGAAGAAAAGAACTCAAGAAAATATGTTTATTTTATAAGTACATTGTAATGAAAGATTGAATTACTGAAATTTCATGTAATTCTGAGGTATAGAACATGCAGATATCAGTTTGCTTAGGATCTCTGGCAAAAATAGCAACTGTTATACAGCTGGGCAAGAAGTTAAGTAGACTTTAATCGATAGAGGTATTGCAGTCAATGCAACTTCATTTCTGCATCAGAGTTAGTTTGTTGCAGCTAGTTGAAGCTCTTAGCCACTCTTGCAGCAGTTATTAAATAGAACTTTTTAATTTGTGAAAGATCTGGAGAATGCACAGGCCAGAGCAAGAATCAAACACCCTTTGTATTGAGGAAACATTATGCAGTATGCAGTGTCTTACTATCCTGTTGAAAGATGAGGCAAAGTCTCGAATATGTGATTCATCCACTGGCATTAAAACTTAAATAACATAATAGTGGCTGGTCAAAATACTGGATATGTGTACTAGATATGAATGCAATATGTAACCTAAGTCCACTATACTGTTGCTGGGCCCATCAATCATGTTGCTGGGCCCATCAATCATGTTGCTGGGCTTAAGATAATGAAAAATGTAAACTGCCCAATTTTTGTTCTCTTTCCTACTTTTACATGTGGATATGACCATTATGATGCAGTAGACAAAAAAAAAAAAAAAAAAAAAAAAAAAAAAAAAAAAAAAAAAATGTTGTCTTGCCTTTGACGTGTTCATGTGTATTATTGAACAGATCATTATAGGTGTTGATTCTTGGGCTGTAGCACAAAATGGAGTTAAAGCATTGATGAGAGTCCATGGTGTTGCAGACATTATTATGCCATTTGTGCAGATACTTAATGCTGTGCAGTATACCCAGTTTACTGATGCAGGTGACATCATTGCATCATTTGTGCAGATACTTAATGGTATGCAATATATACAGTTTACTGATCCAGATTATATGATGTGACTGTATGAACTTAAGAGCGATGGGGCATTAGTTAATAGAGGGCCATTGAAATCTCATACACCACTCTTATGTAGCTATTCTGAACCCATCAATTGCAAATTTTGATAACAGCCACTAAATATCAGCTGGTTTGAATAGCATTTATGTGGTATATTATGCTTAGGTTATTTGAATATGACAAAGCATTGAAGGGGTATCTGCCTGAGGGCTCCTGTCTTGGAGAACATCTTAGGGAAAAACTATGAAATTTAGCCATGCAGCTAGCTGTGTTTCTGGGTTGAACTTGGAGTAAACAGTAGTCTTAAACACATAGCCACTGGTGGAGTGGTACAATAATGAGCAGTCCATCTAAGCTACGATTCTCCCACAACTGAATTTGGAGCTATTTTAGTCTGAAAGTCTGAGTTCTTTCTTCTTATATAAAGCATAATATGATCTCCAAACACACATGTGTGAAAAAGGTAAATGCTGTTTGTGAATGGAAAACTAAAATCTAAATCTGCCTAGTTATTCTGCCCTTTGGGCTAGTAAGGGAGTCTGTTTCCATAGCTTTGGGTCCAGGTTCCATTTCCAGACAAGAAATAGATGTTTATAGTTATCTTTCTCCTCTCTCTTTTCACAGGTGGGACATCGGTCCTCCTAGCCATACAGCCTGGGTAGTGTTCTTGGTAACAAGGTGGTTAAACTATTCATGGGTTTGGCCATTCTGGACCAGCGCTTGATGAGCAAGTTGTAATGTTAGTTTCTCCTTCCTTACCACATGA
The DNA here is from genome assembly GCA_000611955.2 of Stegodyphus mimosarum. Taxonomy (NCBI): domain Eukaryota; kingdom Metazoa; phylum Arthropoda; class Arachnida; order Araneae; family Eresidae; genus Stegodyphus; species Stegodyphus mimosarum. Next base: position 154,808 of record KK120949.1, read on the forward strand.
AACTAAAATGTGGTAAATAATAATTCATTGCTACTAGGATTTGGCAGTTGCTACTAGGTTTCGTTGATACTAGAATTTGGCAGTCCAATGCTTTCCTTACTATGTGTCTTCATGGTGTAATTGGAAAGCATATTTAGCTAGCAATTGCGAGTTCTGGAATTCGAATTCTGGTGAGGGTATAGCACATTTTTCATGTTTGCTACTCTGATAAACCTAATGAGCCTACAAAGAGTCTGACCGTTCGGGGGGGGGGGAATTGCTTTCTTATTGTGTGTTCTATCTTTCATGTAGGTTTTAAGTTTTTTTTTATGGTATAACAATTGTAATGGATAGCAGTGTATTTATTAAATGATTATTACGTTTGTCACTGCGATGCTTTTGGTACTGTCAATAGGGGCTGTCCAAATTGAACACTGGAGAGATGCACCCATAAAGTTTCTTATCACATTTCTTAACCATTAAGTTTCTTATCACATTTCTTAACCGATACACAGAGAAGATACGTTGCATATGAACTGGAATTTTTGTCCATCTATACAGAAATAAAACATTTTAGGTATGTATTAGAAGGAAGATCTTTCATCACAGACCATAAACCTTCCATCTTTGCTTTTCAACAAAATTTAGAGAAAGCCTTCCAAAGACAAGCAAGACAATTAAGTTAATTTGCTTACTTTTCAATGACTATTCAGTACTTCATGGGGGGGGGGAAATGTTGTAGCCAATGTTATTTCCAGAATTAATACCATTTCTTCACCATCACCAATTGATTATACATTTATATAAACCATCATTGTTTCAAAGCAACTTTCGAATTGCTTGCATGCTTTTATGTTCAATTATGCAGCCACTTCATCTTTACAACCAGTTTATCTTGGTCCTTATTTATCAAACACTGAGCACCAAAATACTTTGATATAGAAATTAATAGAACTGTCAAAAGAATTTCAGTTGATAGTCTTAAACCATGTTTTATTCTAAATGACAGTACAGAGCAATCACTGGAAACTTTCATGTCCAGGGATGGTGCAGGCTTACCTCTCCAATTCCTATGAACCTAGGGAATCTTGTCTACTAACGTTCCCATATGCTGCTGCATGCAGTGGAAGAACTGTTAGGTTTCTGCTACAAGATTATGTGTTCTAATGATTTTCAGTGGGAGAGGTCTCTAAAAACTGTTTATCTTTTGTGAAGTGGCAATTCTATTATCAGGTTCTCTAATCTTTATTTATTTAACTAATTAAAAGGTAGTTGAAGGTTTATAAAGGAAAAAATTAACACTCTTTCAATTTTGCAGATATAAATTCTGGAATTTATTCAAGGAATACAAATTTCTGAAATAATTTTCTAAAATTTGTGTAATACTATTAGCATCAAATTTTCGAAAAATTTCTTGAAAACATCTTTATTTATTTATTTTTTCTTCTGGTAACTGTATATGTATAAATTAGAACTTTGTTATTTAAAATTTACAATATAATTTTGCATTTTAGCTTCTTTTTTTTGCCTTAATATTTTATGGTAAATGAGCAAAATACTTTTAGTGTGTTTATGCAATTATTATTTTTTGTACCCTTTTTCATTTTATTTCATGCACTAATAGTTTATTTTAGTTTTTTGTATGCATATTAATTTATGCTAAGTAAGTTTGTTAATGTGAAAATTGTAGCAGCAAAGTCTTTTGGTTAAGTTTTGCGAATAAATAGATGTAAATAATACTTTTTAAAATCTAAAAATTGGATCAAAAGTAAATTTGAAAATTCAGCGTTAACAAAATTTAATATATTTATCTCCTCATCTAGCTTGTCATGGAATATTGTGGTGCTGGTTCAGTTACTGATCTTGTAAAATGTAAGTGCTTTCTCTTTTAATTCTTCTTCCTTTTTTTTTCAATATAAGAAAGAAGAGAGTGCAATATTAAATTTTTAATAACTCTTTCTGTTTTTATGTAGTTTAAAAATATGTTTTTTATTGTGACCATCGTTCAACTTTTATTGTGACTGTTATTCAACTTTTTATTTTTTTAGCAACTAAAGGACAGTGTCTCAAAGAAGAATGGATAGCTTATATTTGTAGAGAAATCCTCAGGGTATTATATCTTTTCTTTGGCTTTAGATGCAGAGCTAAGGGAGATTGGTATTTTAAAATATAAAAAAAGTGTATTTTTGTATTATATTTCCCTATTATTTATTTATGTATTAATTTTGTACATTAAAATATTAAAATTTCCATTCCTGTATTTTAAATATGTTATAGAATTTTTCTGAAGAATTAATTTATTTTATTCTGTATTTAGGGTCTAAGTCATCTTCATGCCAATAAAATTATCCATAGGGATATCAAAGGTCAGAATGTTCTTCTAACAGATAATGCTGAAGTAAAGTTAGGTATGTATGTATTAGTTCTGTAAAATTAGTAGTTTAGTTTTTGTAACCATTTATTTTTATGTACTTTTACATCCTATATATTACTGTAAAGTTTGATAATTTTTTTTCATTAACTTGAGCATAAATACTAATTTTTCTGACTTGCAGTGCTAATTATTTTAGGAAATAATTTAAGTCTAGTTAGGTAAGAGAGACTGTTATTTATTCTGTATATGGAGTGGGTCTTTTAAATTAATATTCAGTTAATGGACAATTTTTGCATTAAGTAGAATAATATAAAAAAGATTCTATTTTGGGGTGGAGAAGTTATGATGTTCAGATAATATTTTACAAATAGTATTGTAAACTTCTGATAATTATGTTGTGGTTTAATTACTTTTATATTTAAAATAGAATTAAAAAAATCTGTGAGTTATATGACCAAAGAAGTATTACAATATCATTTCATTATTATTTATTACAGAATAAAATGCAAAATACAGGAATCCAATAATCTGATTGTTCCATTATCCATATCTCACATACAGTGTAAGACCAGGTAATTTAATATTCTAGCAAGAGCAAGTGTGCTGTAAATTGATTTTTGTCCCAATTGGGTAAAGTTTCCCCCCAAAAAAACATCATGATAATATTGAATCATCTTGCATGTTCTTTCACCTTTAACTTCTGCTGGCTAACGAATCACATTTTTATTTTTGACTCTGGATTGTGGAGGGCTGCATTTTATTATCTTATCTAAGCCTGTATACAGTAACTGAACCCAAAGCCCAGTGTCTAGAGTGGAATGGTGCACATAATAGTTTTCTTTTGTTGTCACAGCAGGGAAGAAGGCTGTGATGACAATGCACCAGTTATCAATCTGTTAACAAACAGAAAAACAGATAGTACAGTACTAAATGTAAAAAATATCGTCACTGACTGGGAAGTAAGTGCTAACAAAATTATTGAGAATGAAAAGATTCAGTTGATTATTCAATAGGAATTCTTGATACTGGAGTTATAGGGCTTGAACAGTGAAAGTTTGCACCTGAACTAGAAATTATGTATCTGTATAAAAGAAATCTATATAAAATCCGTAGAAAGAAAGTGTTAACAAATAAAATGAAATTGCTTAAACAACTTAAGTTGAAAAAAACTTTTAATAAAACAAAACAAATATGAACATTAAGCCTTTTCCTTTTTTTTCTTTTCCTTTCTTTCTCCCCCCCCCTTTTTTTCATAAATTTTGGTTTTGTGGGGATGATAAATGTTTCATTATGTCAGAAACAGCCATTCATATTGTTTGTTTTATAATTTCTACATGTAGTCTGACTAGGTTTAAATTATGATCTAAAATCTGGACTTGCTAAGTCCCGATGATTCTGGATTTCACATTTTGTATTGTATTTTACTTTTTCTTGTATACTTTTCTGGCATTTCCAAAGAATTAGGGTTATTGTAAAATCTCATATGCTCATAGTTTCAATCCTTATGAATTTTAAAAGAAATATTTCAATATGATTTATGTTATTTTGTTTGTAGTTTCTTATTTTCCTTTAAACAAAATGAAAGTTTCTTTGTGTAAAAACTGATCTCTCAAATACTGAATCAAACCTTGTTTCCAAGATTTAAATAAACTTGTAATTCTACATTAAACCATCAGAATTACAGATTACAATATACATATTTAATGCTTTTTTACTATTCTGCTGGTAAACTGTTGATCAAAACTTCAGCATAATTACACTGGAGTATCTGTTTGCTTTCTTTTTTATATTTTAAAGATGCTGGTAGTTCTGTTCTTACACACATTTTATTTGCAGTTGACTTCGGTGTAAGCGCTCAATTAGACAGAACAATAGGACGAAGAAATACTTTTATAGGAACTCCTTATTGGTAAGCAGTGAAGAAAACTATAATTACAGTATTCTGTTTCTAAAAATTATTGATTTGTTACAATATGGAAATTATTGTTGTTCTTTTAGGATGGCTCCTGAGGTGATAGCCTGTGATGAAAATCCAGAAGCCACATATGACAATCGAGTAAGTTCTAGTTATCATTATATAAAATTTTCTATCAGTTTCTTTAATAGTTCATATTTCACCTACATTAGGTTAATTATTTTAAATTTTTGTTAAAAAAGATATAAATTAATTTGTCAACCTGGTGAACATAATGGAATTCCAAATGAATTAAAACTGTATAAAGAAGAGTTTCTCAAACTATGGTACATATATCATAATGTAATAATAGCAATTGAGTAGTATATTATATAATTTTTGATGGTACAGTTTTTACCCAAAATATTTCAATCAATGTAAAATGGTGCTCCTTTTGGTATGTGCTAGTACATATATTTTTTATTCTTATTTATGTGATACAAAATTTAAAATGTTTGAGAACCTTTGGTATAAAGTATATAAACCTTTTTGATGATACAATTACGTAATAAATCGTAATTTATAAGGGCAGTATGCGAGCACAGCATCCATTACAAGGTTCAATTTTATTCACTAAATAGTATCTGTGTATGCATGTATAAATGTATATATGTGAGAATATATGATATAAATTCCCAACTTTAATTTGTAATAGCTTTTTAAGACTCCTTTTAAGTTGATCATTTCTCTTTTCTGCTCTAAAAATAATAATGTGATTATAATAAATCTCTGTAAACTATATCATATCAGAATTAATCCTTGCCATATGATTCTCATATAGTGCTCGCTTCAAGTAATAGAAATGTCAAAATTTCCAAACTTAAACCTTTTGTAGCTAATCAGAATAACGTCAAATCAAAACTGATGTATTCTCACCTGGACCTTCATATTAGACACTTAACATTTCATGTCAGCTTAACTTACTTCTGCTAGCTTGCTGTTCTCTGCTGCTGTTTCTTCAAAGTTGTCACAAGAAAGTCAAAAAGTACACATGATCAAGAACAGCCTTGCAAATTGTACCCGTGAAACTCTGCAAGTCTGCTGAAAATTGTTTCATGAGGAAATAAAGTGCTAAATTGGCTATGTGTGCAGGTATCTCCTTAGGAATCCTATGTTATCATAAAAAATTCATCATTACTTGTATGCTGATGATACAAAAGTAACAATGCAGAGTGCAAATACAGTAGTTCAAAAAGTATAGACAATGCAGTAATGAAGTTTTCACAAAAATGCACTCAGAGACTTTTTTAATTATGAAAAATTTCATTAACAGAAAAGTTACATTTTTCACGCAAAGGTGAGGCTTTAGTTGTATCAGACTTTTGTACTATGACGCAGCACAGTTTGTAATGCAGTTAGCATTACAAATGTTCAGTATAATAACCATAATGTTTCAGCCATTAATATATTAATATTTGTAATCTGCAACCTTAAACAACTGGAGGAAATAATTTTTTTTTGCTGGCTGTCTTCTAAAGTGCCACCCAGACAGAATAGTGATTAGTGTCTCTGTGACTGCTGTACAAAAGGGCAGAGGTTCAAATCATGGAAAATGAATTGATGTTTGTAAGGATATACTGTCTCTGTGATAAGAGGTACTGAAATTCAACTTGCTAATTCTCGAAAGTTTTTTTTCCTCCTCATTGTTTGCTTTTCAAATTTTAAATTTCAAAGTTGTAACTTGAAAGGAATTCATTAGACATACGGGACATATACTTTCTTTTTAATAACACCTACACACATATATTTACATAAATTAGTGCACTTCAAATTCAATTTGAGTTTGGGAGATATACCGGACATACATATACTATCTTTATAATGATGCAAACAAGCATATATTTACATGAATCAGTACACATCTCTAAAGATCACTCAGTAAGAGAATCTAATGAAAATTGTCAAAATATCAAACACAATTATTTAAAGCAGACAATTATCCAGGATAACACATGCAACCCAAACTGAAAGTTCTAAGCTTCCTTGCTGTTCTCAAATTGGGAGTATTGAAGCTCCTCATGTACAGAAGAATCTGCATGAAGTTGCACTCAAAATGCTCAGCGAGCTGAAATTCTCTAAGAAGGTTGATGGTGGTAGAGCTTCAGTTGGCATCCTGAGAAGGCTTTCATTCTACTTATGAGTACAACAAGGCTTGTATGTTAGATTATATAATAAATCAAAATACCAGTTATGATTTGCAATAGTCCCTTAACCCTCTTTTTGATTCGGGTATTTCCCCTTTCCATCATAAAAATAGTATCTGCTTATATGAAACCTCTCTAATTTGCATAATTTCAAAATTAATGGCTATCATGTGATTCTTACATAAAACCCATGATGCTTATATCTTACCTAAGGCTCCAGCCAATACTAATTTTAGAAACTTAAATTTTAAGTAATCACGATAAGGCAAACTAAAACTGATTCATTATCAAAACCAAGTCTTTCTGAGCAAGGATTTCATCTTAGAAAAGCTGCATTTGCTTTTGGCTTTTTTTTTTTTTTTTTTTTT